>JAOEHY010005274.1:26014-39626 GCA_025447955.1 Psilopsiagon aurifrons | reverse complement strand
TCCAGGAGCAGAGGGAAGAAAAAGGGGGAAGTGAGTGAACAAACTGCTTGGCTGATTTATGGCTTAAACCACGACACATTTCCAAGTTATATATTCATATACATTCTTCTTTACAACTTTAAAATTATAGTGCCCAAATCACAGTTCTAATTCTGTGAAACTTAACATTTATTCGCATCTTAATTCCCATCTTCCCTGTGTTAAGCATGTGCTGGGTAGGGAGAGAGGATTTTAATTCTGTGAAATTTACTTGCTATTAAATGACGAGGGTTTGGTCTTAAAAGAGATATGCAAATTGCATCTGTATTAGGGAAAACAGTGCTGAGGAGTGTTCTCAGGCCCTGAAACCCAATCACCATATTGCTAAATTGTCTGGCCTGGTATCCGCTTAGTTCTAGGTCAAATGTCATAAGCTTAGTCATTGCTGGACATGAAACAGGAGCTGGCAGAGGCCAGCTGCCATTCCTGGTGGTAGTTTACATTGGCCACCTTATATTGGAGAGTAAGAGAGAAATGGTAGGGATGTGGGCTGTCCCATGGATGTTGACCTCTGTGCAGTGGAAGGATCTCCGGCACATACAATGTATTGATAGATGTGCAGCCAACTTGGTGTAGAGTTTCCAAGGCACTTTGGCCATCTTTGATTTTAGGCTCAGCACTTCAAAGGAATCTGCAGTAAAGCCCTGAATACCCCTCCAGTGAAAACTGAACCCTTTTACTCTGTACCCTTGTGGCATGTCCATGACAACAGCACATTTTGTGAAAAATGTCACATAACTGCCGCTGCATCACTTCTGATATCAATTTGATCTCATTTAGGGGTCTGTGAAACATGATCTATGTGTCCCTTATTCCCAGGCTGGATTTGACATCGACAGACATGTAGACAAAAGAAATAAAGGATCTGTTTTGATTTTAATAGAAGCTGATTAGAAACCTCAATACTGTACTGCTTCTGCCCTTCAGGTTTAATTTGATTCTCAGATCGTATTTGGCCTAGTACCCTATATATTTAAATGACCAAATATATGTGAAGTAGCATTTGCTGTTTTGTTAGTACAGACTATGTAGGCTAGATTTACCAATCTGATCTAGTAGTGCTCAGAAATTCAGATGCATAAAGTTTTCTCCATTTGGTGTGAATGGAATTTAGCTCCTTGCAGAACAAAACAGTGTCAAAAACATAAAGAGTTTCCCAGTGATTATTGTAACACTTGATTTATTTTAATAGGGTTTTTTGATTGTTGTTTTGGTTACAGAAATAAGAAAAAAGTTTTATAATAGTTTTTCTCTTGTCTTCAAACTAAAGGCCAAATTCCCTGACTGTTAGCAGCTCTCTGGACAAAAGTATCTTACCACAATCAGATACTTAAAAAAATTCAGTTAAGAATTTTTATTTAGTCATAAACTTCTGACAATTAAAGGCTTATTCTTGGATGATGTCAGGAGTAGGGAATTGCTTTAACAAGTCCTCAAATTAGAAATGCTTGGTAGATTTTAAACACAGACACTGTGGATGTCTGAGGGATGTTCACAGGCAATAGGACAACCTTGCAGCAAATAGAACAGATTATATCATCATTTATTTCCTATATCTATCTGTTTCTGCTTCTGGCTTGGGTTTCATATTTTATCCTTAGTTGGAACAGCCCTGAGGCAGGTAGCAACAACTTGATGTAATCTCTGCCTATCTTTCGCAGGATTTTCAGAACATGTCATATATGTGGTATAAATGAATCACTAATGATTTTGCTCCTCTCCAACTCTCTGCATGTACCAAATTGTGCCACAGAATTGAGCTTAAGAGGTAGTGTTGCTGAATACCAATTCTTATAAAAGGGATATGTGATAAATGATATTTAAATGGTAAGTTTTCTTAATTTGGCAATCAATAATCTACAAAGATAAGGATCAGGGTAAGGAAATAAGTACAGTGTTTTAACATAACTGAAATTCAGAATCACAGAATAGACAAAGTGGGACAGCATCTCAGGAGTTTACATAGTCCATCTACTCAGCTCAGGGAAGGGTCACCAATAACAGGCTGCTCTGGATGATGTCTAGTCAGGTTTTGCATATATCCAAGAATGGAGGATATACAACTTCTCTGGACAGCCTGTGTCTGACCACCCTTTGAACAAAGAAGGTTTTTTTGTTTTCTTTTAAACATTTGAATAGGTTTTCCTATGTTACAAGTTGAGTCCATCACTTCTTGTCCTTTGAAAGAAGACTCTGTCTCCATCTTCTTTACTCCCTTCCGTCACAGATAGATCAATCCCTGAATACCTCCTGCAAGAACCTTAAAGATGAAAAGTGTGTTGATTAAGTCTATGTATATATGATAACTCCATTCCATCTACAGAATCTGATCTCACACCTCTACAGCTCTGATGCAGCTCTATTGAGTTAAATGCATTTCTTTCTATTTACACTATTGAAGTGAGATATAGGTATCGTGTGTCTCACTAATCACTACATGAAGTCTGAAATTTATCTTTGCAGATGTTCAGTGAGGTTTGCTGTTAGCTGCCTCAGACTGGCAGAAAAGGACTGAAAAGGAAGGAGAAGACATACGTGCACATTTTCAGAAAACTCAAATGAGATGCTTTGCATAAACTATGAACTACAGTGTACACCTCCTTCATGAAAATATGACAAGTAGATGTTTTACCCTTTGCAGCAGTGGTAAATATACTCAAAAACTTTTACTATCCATGGCTGCATTTTAGAAACTCTGAAAGTATGAATATTCAGCCTTAAGCTCATCCTAGGCTCTTAGGAAAAAAACAGGTCATACCAAATAAAGTATATCCTTTAAAAAAATTCCTTTTGCATTGCTGTAATATGTTGCAGCTGATCTCAGTGTCATAGTAATTTGGCTGTTACAAATATAAACCATCTCTATATCGCTGGCTATTAGGTTATTTAATACTGTTCGTATCAAGAAAACAGGTAGATACAAAACTGAAAACAGCCAGAGTCTATAATTTTGTTGAACTTCTAGAGAAACAGATTTGTATTCTTTTAGAGAGTCATAAGGTGCATTCAGACATGTTAAAAGAAAAATTCTTCATCCTATGATTTAAATTTTTGAAAACACCAATATATCTGCTTGATAATATCAGAACTCCTCAGAGATACTGTTGCAGTTTCAGCCATCGATTAAACATCTAACTTTTCAGACATGCTTCCTTGTATTTATCTTCTGATGCTCATTCTGAAGTTTTACCTTGAACTGAAAAAGGCTTTATAGGTTTTGAAAGATCTCTTCCTGTGAAATAGCTTGTCTACAAATGAAGAAACCAAAGAGAAAGTTCACTGTTTCTCATCACAGAAATGTTGAGGGGATGGTACCTAGGGAAAGGGATCATCTTTATAAAAAGAATGGGGTTATGTTGGTTTTGGTTTGTGGATTTGAAAGGGGTCTATTTGTTGGTTTGGGGTTTTTTGGAGGGTTGTTTATTTTTCAGGGTGGGTTTTTTTTTTGATTCTGCATTTGCTGTGGGGTTGTTTGGGCTTTTTTTCATAAATAAATCTGGTGAGCAGGAGCACCTGTAGATAGATACATTCTTGTAAGTAACAAGACTACACATGTCTCTGCTCTCATTTTCCTTTCTGGAAATAGTGTGCATGAAGCCTTTGGCTATCAGAGGAAATTAATCAGGTGGGACATTCTTGCAATAACATCTGTCTGCAATGACAGCTTTACAAGTTAAATAAATAAACACTTGCTGGAGTAACCACACTGTTCTCTAGAAGGGGAGTAGCAAGATGAGACCACAAGTCTGCATGGAATGTTTTGGATGCCCATTGCCAAACAGGTTCCCAAGATCAGGCAAGTTTCACCATTTCCTGAACAATAGTTTTTAATTGTCATTACTTACAATGGTCTAGCAAGAAGTTAAAAGTTTAACTCAGGAATGTAATTTCTCAGGGGGCTGCAAACAGTAGCCAATAAATTACTGCAAACATCCATGTACTCTTCCTTGAAAGGTTCTGGGATGGCTGCCAGCACATTTCAGTGCACAAGACAGAATGTGCAGGCATCACAAATGCTGAATGCCCGCTCATTCACAGGAAATGTGAATATTACAGGTACCTCCTCAAATACCTGCAAAGTATTCCCCATGCTAAAATGATGAACTTTAACCATGATGCCATGAAGCTTAATCATGATGCCTGATGATGTTGAAACATGCCAAGTGCAAGGTCCTACACCTGGGTTGGAGCAATCCCAGGCACAGCTACAGGTTGGGCAGAGAAGAGATTGAGAGCAGCCATGAGCAGAAGGACTTGGGGGTGTGGGTCGATGGAAAAATGAATGTGAGCCATCTTCAGTGTGCACTTGCAGCCCAAAAAGCCAACAGTATCCTGGGCTGCATCAAAAGGAGCGTGACCAGCAGGTCGAGGGAGGTGATTCTGCCCCTCTACTTTGCTCTCGTGAGACCTCACTTGGACTATTGTGTGCAGTTACAGTGTCTTCAAGCTAAAAAGGACATGGAACTGCTGGAACAAGTCCGAGGAGGGCCATGGGGATTATCAGGGAACTGGAGAACCTCCCGTATGAAGAAAGGATGAGAAAGTTTGGGCTGTTCAGCCTGGAGAAGAGAAGGCTGCGTGGAGACCTCATAGCAGCCTTCTAGCATCTGAAGGGGTCCTATAAGGATGCTGGGGGGGGACCTCTTCATCAGAGACTGTAGCGATAGGTCAAGGCGTTAATGGGTTAAAACTTAAACAGGGGAAGTTTGGATTGGATATGAGGAAGAAATTCTTTACTGTGTGGGTGGTGAGGCACTGGAATGGGTTGCCCAGGGAAGTTGTGTTCCATTTGCTGCGGTGTTCAAGGCCAGGTTGGAGATAGCCTTGGGTGTCATGGTTTAGTGTGAGGTGTCCCTGCCCATGGCAGGGGGTTGGAACTGGATGAACTCTAGCTCCTTTCCAACCCTAACTATTCTATGATTCTATGTCCATTTGTTACACTGATAGTTTGGCCTGCTTTTGCTACTTGACAAATACCACAGCTAATAATTTGTTTGCTAGTCTATAATAGGTCTATATACTGTGAACCATATTTCACGTGGACAGTTATAATCTCACTGCAATTCTGATCTCTCATCCTCTAAAATAAGAGTTCCTGTATTGACAAGGTTTGTTTTGGCATTATGAGTCTGTAGTAAATTCAGATTGCAGCATCTTTTCCCCATCTCCCAAGAGAAAGACTTGGATATCTACCAAAGTTTTCAGGTAGATTTAACAAAGTACTTATTGTGGTATCATTAAGTATGTGCAATGGGACTGTGAAAACTTTTAACTGTATGTGTTGAAGACTAAAGGCCACACTGTTTGGTCAACATTTATTATGGAGAATAATTTCATCAGTGCCAGTGCATTTAGATGATTTAATCTGTGGAAGATGTAACTGTTCATCATATGCATGAGACTGCATTTTCTAATTCAAGTTCAGCCACACCATAGCTTCAGCTACAGCACTACTCTGAATGAATGCCTTTGCTCTACCTCACACAGCCCTGACATGCAACTTTATGCTAGTGGAAAGTGAATGCTGGGGAGAAAGGGTTCAATGTATTCACAGTTCTCTGTGAAATGCCATGCTTTATAGGAGGAAATTTTTAAACCCAAAAATCAAAATTAAAGCAGCAGCACAACCTTTGTTATAAACTGAGACACACATGAAAACAGATGATGAGCTCTGGATCCCCACTTGACACACAATACTCTAACCACACTACAGTTTTATCCCTCGCTGATGCACAAAATATGAGCAGGGGAAAGCAATTCCACAAGCTGCTGGATAATTTGTCCCAGTGTTAGACCACCTCATGGTGATTAGTTTTTCTCAGAGCTCACTGAAATATCCCTTGCTGCAACTTGTAACTTTTTCCCTTGTATTTTTGCTGTGCACATTCAAGAAGAGACATACTCCATGCTCCCAGTAGCCCCTTCTAGATAGCCAAAGACAATTTTTAGAACCCCTCTAGTCTTCTTTCCAGATTAAGCAAATACGGTTCTCTTGGCCTCACTGTGGCTGTTTTGGACCAGCATTTTAACCATCATGGTCACCTGTTATTGAATGTCTGGTTTGTCCATCCTCTTCTGCTGGAGGACACTCAAAACTGCACAAAGTACTGCAGATGCAGGTTCACAAGAGCTGAATGAACATGAGTATTCATCTCCCTCAACCTGCTGCCAAATTCTTCCTAATGCAGCTCAGCATGTAGTCTGTGTCCCTGCAAGGCAGACAGATGACTCATGTTCAACCTGCTGTTTACCAGGATGCTAAAGCTTTTTTTTTGCAAAGCTTCTGATTAACCAGTGTGTCCCCATTCTGGACTGATGCATGAAGTTATTTCATGTCAGGCACAGGAATTTCCATTTGCCATTACTGAATCTGATGAGGTTCTTGCCAGCATATTTATACAGACTGCTGAGATCCTTCTCAGTGGCATCCCTGCAGCACAGGGACAAATTCCTTTAACGCGATGTCACTGACAAACTTGCTGAGGGTTCATATCATTCCATTGTTCTGATTGTTAGTGAAGACCAGCAGTGTTGACCCCAGCATTACTGCCTGACCAGCCCATGCTATTAACCAGCCACCAGTTGTATTTGGAATTGCTGACCATTTTGCTCCAGCTTCTTAGGCCTTCTGGTTATCTACCAAATTTGTAGTCCAGCTATCCCGTTGTATCTCAGCAATTTGGCTGCAAGAATGCTATGGATCACTGTCAAAAATCATCAGATGACTGCTGATTTCACCTCATCCACCAAGAGAGTTATCTCATCATGGCAGACTCTCAGAGGCTGGTCCACCATGATTTGCCCTTGGTAAATCTATTCTGACTGTTTCCAGTCACCCTCTTTTCTTCCATTTGCCTGAATACTGCTTTCAGGAGAATTATCCCCCTTATTTTATGCTGGGATGAGGCTGGGCTGCCTGAATCCATCTTGCCTGCCTTATCAATGTCCTTGACATGGTATAGGAATACTATGGCAAGGTGGCTACCATGTCTTACACTCAGCTCTGGTCTGGCATGAAAAAAAGTGTAAAATATTCAGATACAGCAATGTTAGGGCCTTGTATGAACTTGGAATAATAAAGTCTTAAAAGAAACCCTAAGAGACTGCCTTTTTAAAATTAATCAGTGACCAGTGGCACAGGGTTTCTCTGAAATCTTTAAGGCTGTCCCTTCTTAAATAAAACTTGGCTGCAATCTATGATATGAGTCCTTTCCTCTGATTGAGATCAATGTTTCAAGGTAAGCACATGCCATAGTAGTATGTGAAATGGGGGTGGATATAGGCATAGGATTTAAGAGGGAGGAGGGTACAAACAGTGCCGCCCAGCTTTCCAGCTTACTGCTCCAGTGTATCTTTTTCTGTCTGCCTTGCCTTTAAATTGAAATCTGATGCAAATATTCTGTAATAATACTTTGAAGTTATTTGCATCTAGTCTAGAGAACCTTTAGTTCTAGTTTTAAATTAAGAACTCCAGTGGATTAAGTCCTTGATAAGAAAAACGGTAGGGTTTCGCACCCATCACACCAAGGCTCGATTACATTTTAGTTACAGCAGTGAATTGATTCATAAAACTGACTGTACTGTAAAATCTCATTGTTATATGAGGAAATGGCCTGGCTCCAGACAGTAAAACAATCCCAAGACAGGCAAAAATGCATATAGAAGCTTTCGGCAGAGAGTTGTTCAGAGCAAAATATGTTCTTTTGTTAGGCACTGCAAATCATGGTTTAAAGCTAATTAGGTGCTAGGAAGTGTTATTGTGTATCAGTCTGCTGCTATCAAAGTACAGTATGCCCTGTTCACAGAAGACATTGTGTGCTCACCTTATCTCACCAAGCAGTGGATTTCTGTAGACCAGAGTCAAAAAGAGTGTAGGTGTTTATCTCCATAAGAAATTTTATGGAGCATGACTTGTGTATCTCTTAAACCCTTTATTTAGCCTTTCCTCCGCTGCTTGAAGTTATTATTTCAACATCACTAAAATAAGACCTTTCTGCTATTGTATTTGTCCATTCCAGCCTGGGCTCTGATACCTAAGATACGATAAAGTGCAGAGAATTCACATCTTAACTGGTAACTTTGAGATTTGGGGTCCCAAAAAATGCTGATAAGTCAAGATCAGAATGCCTTGAGATGACACCAAGGAAAATTCATGCAATTTTCCATTGGAAAAGTTCCCATAGATTTTTCAAATATAGTTTAACGTATTAAAATACACTAAATAGAATGTATTTTGCTACCAATTGACTACAGAATGCCTTAAGAATGCATCCAGAGAAAGTTTTGAGCCCTCACTGAAAGCAACTGATTCCTTCATACTGCATAGAAGAAAAAAATACCCTAATTATCTGTTTATTCCCTCCTACGCTTCAAGAAAGTCAACAGCTCTCCACAGTACTGACTCAGCTACAGCCTAAGAGACCTTGCAAAGACTTCTGAAAGTCATCAAAATGAGGCTTTTGAAGGCTAGTGAATGAAGCCTTCCCTCTAGTGAAAGCCCTTTGCCAGGTCACCCCTTGCCATTTAAATGAAGTAGCTTAAGTACTGAAGCTAATATTTTTAACACTGTGATGAATATAATACGGTGTCTGAAGGAAAGCCCCCCCCCCCCCCAGCTCTCTAAATTCCTGTGCTTTCCCTCTCCACCAGTCTCATTACAAAGACTCTTTTCTGTGTTGATAATGCATCAGTGGTAATAGGTATCAGCTCAATGCAGGAAGGGGGACTATTCACACAGAGGAGAAATTTCATCTGTGATAAATCAAATTTTGTTCGGTCCCTTGGACATCTCCTGGACACAGATGTTATTCAGTTCATGTGACCCATGTCTGGGCCCTCTTTAATGACCACTTTGTTACTGGAAGCCTTGTTTCCTACATTGCTTCATCTGAAGTAAGGCTGATTTAAGCCTTTAAGAATTTTATTCTAACTGTATAGAGAGGCACCATCAGCAAACACCATCCTAGCCTTTGTTCAACCTGTCCCAATAGGAGGCTGCTCATATCAGTATCCATTCCTATGGATTGCTGCATGATTGTGGATGATCCAGGCTTTCCTCTCAAGAATTTTAATTAATCATGAAGACACAAAATTATCTGCCCTCTTTTTACATTGGTTAATTTCCCTTCACATCAACTGGTCAATAGTAGCTAGATACCTCTTTGCTATATTGGCAAACAAAGCTGATGGCAAAGGTCCCGATGAGAACATTCAGAGTAGAGGGAAACACTTCCCTGTGAGAAGAATTAGCCTGAGACCCTGCAATGAGAAGGCATGGCTTTGGAGAATGGTGGTAGGCAAGAAAATATCATCTGTTAAAACAAAGAAATCAATATTCTCTGGACTTGTAAGTCTTGGCTCTGGACATTCGAAGTGTATTTTTCTCCCAGTGCATGAGTATACCAGCAGCCCCATTGATTTTGTGCTTCTATCAGGAGGATGATCTATACCTCTTTGAAGAGATGCTAGCTCTCTGGAGAGAGCCACTGAAATTTCATGGTAAGATGTATCACAATTGCTATAAAATCACAATTTATCTGCTAAATTTCCATTGACTGAGATAGCACCTTGCCAGGAAAGTGAAGCTGCTATGATTTTCTATAATAGCACTCGTGACATTTACGAGTTGTATCTTGCATATCTGCCTTGTGAGTATCTCCAGGCCAGAATGTAAAGGTGCATGATATTTACAAATCACAGCTTTTTCCACAGTTTACTCTGTGATGTTGACAAGGACTGAGTCACAGAGGGGTCTTCCCAGAAATGGTGTAGACCTATTAAACAAGCCCATGAAAATATATGTTCACAAGCATTGCACCATTATTTCATTTCTCATTTAAACTGTTCCTATTTTCCTGATGATATTTCTATCAGCAAATACTGTTTGGGGTAAGAACTCAGCACCAGTTGACATGTCCTCTAGTCCTGATTGAATTCCTGAGCTTTTGAACGCTTAGTTGGTGGACAGAATCATAAGGAAAAGAAGAAAGCAGAAAAGGAGAGAAAAAGAACTCTGAAAACTTCTAGAGAAATGAAAGCCATTAAATTTGTTACTTTTAACTCTGTTACAATTATGGAAAATATATTTATGGACAGGGGGTTTTATTTTGTTTTAGGTTTACAAGCTAAAGCTAGAAACAGCACTTAAACTCACAGTTGATAGTCTATAAGTTATTTTTATGGTTGGATTTACTACTTGCTTACATGACATATCTCACAGAGAATACCAGGCATTTAAACATCAACCAACTACCAGCATTCAATGAAGCTCATTAGTTTTAATTGTATTTATTTGTATGCCTATTATAGTAACATTTACCAGCTGAAATTAATATCGCTTAGATTGATTTAACCATCTAAAAGAGGGTGATCTAGACTATCCATAAACAATACAGGCAGGCAACTTTAGAAAGCAACTCATGCCACCTGTCCTAAATGCCCTTGTGAGGAAGGGATGAATCACTCTTCAAAGACATTTCTCTAATAAGCACAGCAATAGCCTTGTTTAAAGTGTTCCGTTTTGAATGCCAGCAGTTAGGCAAAAAGAGTTATGCCTATAATAACAAAAAAAGCTCATCATCCAAGTAAGCCAGGTATAAGCAGAGGAGGGAAAAGAGTAGCAGAGAGAAAATGTCTTACCCAAGGATCCAACAGATCAGTGACAAAGCAAATAAAATAACAAGTCTTCAACTTTCAGGCCAATATTTCAGGCAAGCCTTCCTTTCACCTTTATAGTCAGTGTGAGCTCTGCTATGGGAGTCAGTGGGCACAGGATGAGAGCCTGGAGGCCACCTTTAATGATTTAAAATTGGCGGGTTTATGTCTGTCTGTTTGGAAATCACTGCTGTATTTTACAAATTTTCCAACTAGTGTCACACCACTTGTTTTACTGACTGCCTGGGGAGTGGTTCAACCCAGAGGAATGTCCCACTCAAACCTTACCAATGAAACTTCTTTTACATTGCAGTTGACCTGGATAAGTTGAATGATGATGTGAAACGTTACAGCTGCACTCCGAGAAACTACTCCGTCAATTTACGGGAGGAACTGAAGCTGACAAATGTTGTTTTCTTCCCCCGATGCCTTCTTGTCCAGCGCTGTGGAGGAAACTGTGGTTGCGGGACTTCAAACTGGAAATCCTGCATGTGCATGTCAGGGAAAACAGTGAAAAAATATCATGAGGTATTTTCAGTCTTTTTATTTTCTCTGATACTTCTTTTGGGTATTTATTGCTTGCATGTATTCTGAAGGTATTTCTCAGAGCCATGTATGGCAGGAAGGCCTGAATTTAAGTAAGTTTAATATTAGCAACTTTGATGCCACAATATCACTGAGCAAATTGTATTTGGAAGTGGTGAATGAGCAGAGTGGAAGGAGATTATGTACATGTTAGACAGGAATGTTAACAGGTATTTATGGATAAGTTGTTTAGAAGAAATTTGAGACAACTTTTGCCACCTTTCTGTTTGGATGCTACTACAGCATTCTCCTGAGCTTTCATTCAAGAATGAGGCTTACATTGGACTGATTTTTCCCAGAAAAGGAGTGATACAATATTAATATATATACCACTGGAAATATTATTTTTAGTAACATAGGGACCTGTGTTGCTTGAGACATTAGATTGCACTTCCTCTTGTTTTGTGGTACATCATCTTAAACCATGCTTGGAAATGACAATTAAGTCACTTGCAAACTCTTTCCCCTCCACATATATTACCTGTAGGAAGCAGATGAATCTTTCAGCCTTAGATTCTTTCCCAGTCAGCATTTTTTAGAAAGACTTTATGTTTGCATAAGAGCAAAGTCCATTATAATATTTACAACAGCGTGTAGTGACAGGACAAGGGGGGATGGCTTTAAACTGAAAGAGGGCAGATTTAAATTAGATATGAGGAAGAAATTCTTTACTGTGAAGGCAGTGAGACACTGGAACATGTTGCCAGAGAAGTTGTAGATGACTCATCTCTGAAGTGTTCAAGGCCATGTTGGACAGGGATTTGAGCAACAGGATCTAGTGGTAGGTGTCCCTGCCCATGGCAGGGGCTTGGAAATAGATAATCTTTAAGGTTCCTTCCAAACCAAACCATTGATTCTGTGATTCTGTGATTTATTTTTCATCCATCCAGAACACATTTAGAGAGGAAAGAAATGAGGAAACAGCTTTTTGTCTCCTTGCCTCTAAATCAGAACCAGCGTGAGCAATGTTTACTAAAGTGAACATATCTAGGAAAGTTGCTTGATATATCTTTTCAACTGTCTGAAAGTAGGTAGCTGCATGCCATTCTGACTTAATTTCTAACATATATCTTTTACAAGAACCTGATTTACCACTTGGCTTAAGTCTCAAGTGAAAATAAACTTTTAAGGCATTAACTTGGGAGACACTAGGGCTGCAATAGCAGACAGCCATTGAAGGTCAAGCCTTTGCCTTTCTGTGAGCATGTGGTTACTCTTTTCCAAGGCAAGCAATTTTTTTTCGCAATTAACTGCAGAATACAGCATCAGCTAGGGCTAGAGAATAGTTAATAGTTTATCTAATTTTAAACAAGATGCAGCAGATGACCCTAGTGATTACAGAGCAGAAAGTCTTATCTCAGTGGTAGAAAAGTTAATTAGAAAAAAAAATAATAGTATAAACCACTTAGATGACTATGAACTGATAAAATGAACTCAGAATGCCTTATGTATGAATAAATATTTATACAGAACAACATTATACAAGAGTGCTAACAGACCTGGCATTTCCTTCAGGGAGCAATCAGACAAGATCAGACATGTATTAGAAGATGGTTAAGAAATAGTGAACAAAGAGGTTGAAGAAATGCACAATTTTCTACATAGGAAGTGGCTATCTGTGGGTGCCTCCAGCACATGGATTAAGTGCTATTTCATGTATGACCAATCTGGAGGGAGATGAACAGAGAGGTGGCAAAAATGACAGCTAACACAGGAGATAATGCACTTGTAACAGCAGAGAAGGCTATGAGGGATTTCAGAAGGGCTATGTGACTACTTCTAAATGCAGTTTAGAAAAGCAGCAGGGGTTGGGTTGAATAGTCTAAACTTTTCATGTAACACAGGGTATGTGAGGGGAGGAGGGAGAAATAAAGGGTGAAAGTTGAAGTGAAAGTTGAATAATGAATCACTGTGAAGACCTTCAGGAAAATAATTGTGTAGTGAAGTGATGATAGGAAAAAAGGAAGTGACAGTCTTCTGCAGAAATAAAGGTGAACAGGAAGTAACACAAATATGATGGCATGCTTAAATTGGGGGGGTACTTATACTGGGCTTTGACCACTGATGCTTAGAAGGATACAGGCAGGAGCAGAAAATATGTATAGAAGCAGAAAAAATACATCAAGAAAAATGCAGGAGAAGATATACATCAAAAACATATGTAAGAAAAGTGGCTCAAAAGTTTTGGATAATGTAATTTAGAAAAAAAAGGGAATTAGAGCAAGTGAAAGATAAAAGAAAAAAGAAAAGAAAAGGAAAAAAAAGGAAAGGAAAGGAAAGGAAAGGAAAGGAAAGGAAAGGAAAGGAAAGGAAAGGAAAGGAAAGGAAAGGAAAG
>JAOEHY010005274.1:0-25914 GCA_025447955.1 Psilopsiagon aurifrons | reverse complement strand
AAAGAAAAGAAAAGAAAAGAAAAGAAAAGAAAAGAAAAGAAAAGAAAAGAAAAGAAAAGAAAAGAAAAGAGAAAAGAGGAAAAGAAAAGGAAAAGGAAAAGGACAAGGAAAAGGAAAAGAAAAAGGAAAAGAAAGAAAAGAGAGATTGAAAGGAAACTATATATTTCAACCCGTAAATATAAGTGGCACATAATTCAGAAGGATTCTGAGAGAACAGGAAGTAAAATATAAACTAAAGAATCATTGGTCACATCTGTGTCAGAACTTAAGCCAAAGCCAACTATTGACAATAGCCAGAAAAAAAAAAAAAAAAAAAAAAAAATTAACATTATCAAGCACTTGTTTTTCTATTCGATGTTTGGGAGCATGTGGTGCTGGGGCACCAGAATATCATGCTGACCAGGTATTGGTCAGATCCAGTATGTCATCACTTTTGACCACCACAAATTAAACACTAAATTCAGGAAATTCAATATTCAAACTAATGCATCACTGATAATTTATTTCATTACTCCTTTGTTCTCTGAAAACCATATGAATTCAAGACAGTGTTTTAGCTTTAATATTAAATGGCTTTTGTAAGTTTAAATTTAAACTTAATCCTTTAGGGATGAATTAACAGCTCTCTGAGCAGAAATTTAGCCAAGTGGCTCCCATTAATATGAGTGGAAGTCATGCAGATAAATTCACATATGACATACTAAAGATGTGCCCATTAATTTTAGTCCAAAATATTTTCCACTTTATTATTATTATTAGCCACACACAGCTAATCAGTTTTATTCTTTCTGATCCTTTGGCACTTAACACTAATTTTATTTAATGCCTGCCAGTAAAGGCACTGGGGAGGGGCATTTCAACATGCCGGGTTTAGAACCATGGAGTTAGTTTACACTTTTTGAAGCCAATTTGAAATACACTAACTGTAACCAAAAAGCCCTTAGTTGCATAATGAAGGTTAAAGCTTCATACTTTATGAAGGCCCCACTGTTGTTAATTTGGTTAAAAATCTCTGACTTCTGCTGCAGGAGCATATAGGAAAGATTCTAACACAAGTCTCAATTTCATTGATTTATTTGCAAAAGATGCCAGAAGGAAGTATAGGGTAATGGAGCAAAGAAAGTGTTTGTAGCAGCTGAAATTGAATCTTGTAGACCCCAGACCACTTCTCTTGCCAGGCTGATTTTGCCTAACTGCTATCCTGGAGCTTTATCTACTGGGCTCCTAGAACCACCAGAGTAGTTTGTCCTGCACATTAATGTGCTTGTCCTAACCAGTAAAAATGCAACTGAGAATCACTTAGAAGTTGTCTGGCATTTCTGAGCTACCAAATATTTCTGTGAGAGAAAGACAGGCAGGCAAATTTTCCAGAAGTGTTAAGATCCTTTTTGAAGCCTTTCGACCACTTTGTGGTCAACCCCTTGCAGTGCTAGAGTAGCTGTAGGGAGAGTAATTCTTGGAGTGTTTGTTGAGAGAGAGGCTTCTAGTCCTGAGATTTTAAGGTTGTCTTGCACTTAATATTTTTTTAGTTCCTCCCTAGTTCCTGTTCAAAGCCTCACACTGTACTTGCCACCAAATACCCTCTCCCGGTATCTCAGGACTAATAGCTATCACATGTAGCCTTTAATTTCCCCAAGCTGTGAGTGCTGCTCCAGCTCCCTGAGCAGACTGTACAGCTCTTTCCTATCATGTCCAATTGTAAGAAGTAATGCAACAGCAGGGAAAATGAGAATGCCATGGTAAAGGGTATCTTTTTCTTTATTTCCCTGGGAAACGTAATAATGAGATCTCAGGTCTTTCCTGTGACCTCAAAGTTTGCCATAACTTTGCCAAAACACTCAGCAGATTCCAGAAGTAAGTGGGTTCATAACTTGAGAAACAGATAGTCTTATGTGAGGGGGAGCTGCAGGAGTCTTGTGATGCTGTGTGATTTCCACAGCTTCCGAATTTGCTTGAGATCACGGCTCGAGCGCAGATATTCATGACTTACCACATAGTGTCACAAACCCCACAAACCAAACAGGCCAAGTGCTGGAAGTGTCTCAAAACTCATCTCAGCACGGTCTACTATAAGTGATACTGAGTTATGTAGCAGGGCCCCGTGAAAGGGAATGACAGAGCAATACATCAAAATGGCTGCAGCACACCTTAATCAAATGCTCACATCTACTGTTGTTCAACTTCCTAAAGCGGAGCTGAAATGAAAGTGTATTTTCCATTGCAGTGCTTTTCTGAGGAAATGCCTGAAGTCTGTTTTTAAAGAGAATGGAGCTCTAAACCTGGGTAACACCCAGCCCAAAGGAGGTGTGGGGGGAGCTGAAGCCAGGACTCAGTTCAGTTCAGGCTGTGTCTGTGCCATCAAACCAGCATACACATACCTCCAAGAAACAAGAAATCAGTTTCCCCATCTCATTGCTGTAACTGATGAGATGTGAAATGAGTTTCCATGAGGAAAAAATGCTCTTAAGGTAGCAACCAGAATTTGTCAGAGTGCATAAACCTCCACCAATACAGTGCTGAGCAGCACAGCTAAAAGGCATATAAAGAAAAAAGCAAGTGGTGAAAGTGATGGCATCTTTTATCTACTTGTTCTTCCTGTAAAGACTGATGCATTTTTCACTTTCTATATGGTGAATAGAAGTGTTCAAAAGGGGTTGAAATTCTATTGAAGTGCTACATGTCTCTCCCATTCTGTCTGGAATTTGTCTGGTGCCTTCACAGGACATACATGCAATTAATTGTCAATGACAAGGTCTAGCTTACTGTTAGGATGGCTACATCATAACCTCTTGATGCCCTGAAAGAGACAGTAGTGCTGCGGAAACTTTTGTTGGTGGTGGTGGTGGTGGTGGGTTTGTTTTTTTCCCCTCTTTTCAGAGAAATAGGAAGCAAACTTTAAGTAGGAACCTGAGAGAGCAGATGATAATTCTCACCCTGTCATAGGAAATATAAGATAACTGGACAAAAATCATACAAATGCTGCTGATACAAAAAGGGAAATTTGCTAAGGGTTTAAATAACCATCAAACCAGTCTGCAAGGAATATGGTCTGATTTTGTATGTCCTGGAGTTGATAGTACATGTATAAAGGAGATAAAACATCCTTATGGTAATAAGGGCACAGAACTACAGTGACAAAAAAAATTAATGCATAGAAATGCTATATAAGAAACAGCAATGGAATTTATTTGGAATGCAAATACAAGGAAACAGAATGAGTTATAAATGACTGCTAGGTCACAGGATGAGCACAGACAGCACAGAAGTACAGTTAAAAAAAAAAAAAAAGGTTCATTTTTTACTAAAATTGAAGTTCTCGGGACGACATCTGGAAGTTAAGCAAGTGAGACATCCTGCAATACATGTCTGAGCAGAGTGGCAATTTGGGAAGGGGAAACCCTTGCTTCTGGTCAAAAAATCAATAGCTGGAGCCATAATGTATGACAAGATCATCTAAAGTGAGAGTCTTGATGTCCCATATATCAAAAGTATCATAGCTCTAGTGACTGTTTCAGATGTCTGAATTTTAAGCCAATTAATTTTTTTCCCCATCTTTCCTGTGTTAAAATCAAGTGTTTCTTATTCAAATAAATAAATAAAAAAAGAATCAATAATCCCATTTTCATTTAATAATCGTTTAGTTTGAATTCTACCACTGATCAGCAAACTTTTTTTGTCCTGATATCCTATAATTATAACTGATAAGAAAGAATACAATTTAGTGTCTGTATCATTATTTTAGGCTATGTTCCTACTGGAATAAAGGTCCTTATGCTAAATTATGAACCACATTCCCATAATGCTTGGTTTCTTATTCTCAGAGCACAGCTAAACTGTGTGTGACCTTTGGATTAAATAACTTTTGAAAATTGCAGAGTAAGGTTTTTCATCTCTGTCAGAATTTGGATCTGTGTTGAATGTTTTGCACTTTTGATGCTTCCTCTTTCATGAATCTCAGACAAATATAATTTGTTTTGCGTGCTAGAAAAATGGTATTTTTAGATGAGCAGAAGGAGATTAGATAATGCTGCATAGCAGGATTTTAAAATAAGTTCTGTAAAGTACAAGTTTCACTATCTAAAATAGCATCCAGAGTTGCTCTCCATCCTCTGTCACTGGAAAATGAAGCTAACTAGAAATTTGCTAAGCCATAGTCATGTTATTGACTATTGTCTTCTTAAGTTAATAATAATAATAAATTTTTTTAAAAAAATAATTTTTGAATAAGGCTTGATATTTCTGTTGGTGTTTAAACTACTGGTCAAGAATTTAACAAAGAATGTTACTATTGCTCCTAATAAATAAAGTAAATGATGATAAGGAAGAAATGGATATGAGAAACTGAATACCCCTTTTTTATTTTAATTTTTGAAAGTGTTACTGGGTTTCCTGTTGCTCTTTGCTTCTTATTAAAGCAGAAATCGCCAATCATGGACTGTCGTGGCTAAATATATTCTGAGTTCAAAGGTAAATGACACATGGCGAGGGACATGAATGAGTGCTCGAGGGAGTGGTTCACCTCATCTGACTACCCATTTAAGATGCAAGTCCAGCCTTTAGGCTCCTTTTCTAATTAGTGCCACCAGAGATGGGTGTTTGAGGTGAATTTCTCTCTGGAGTCACCTCTTTATTGCTGCTTCTACTGGAAAAATACCAGGTATGGTTCAGGGAGGACAGGTTATCTCCATCTGGGTCCTTTCCCCTGCAGTCATTGCTGCTCTGCTCTCCCGAGTCCCTGATCATGCTGTTACAGATCTGCTGAGATTAGGGGGGCTGCTTGTGTTCCAGAGGCCCCTGAAGAGCACCCTTCTGCCCCAAAGCAAGACCCAGACTTGTGCTGTGTACCTTTTGGAAAGGCAGCCACAGTTCCTTGCAGGGCTGTCCTAGCAATGAGTGAGCCTGTCTGAAACAAGTGTGCCCTAACTCCATTTTGAGTTTTTCTGGCTTCAGCTTCTAGATGCTGTTTTTTGTGATGGCTTTTCTCTCTCATTTAAAGTGTTTCAGAAGCTGGTATACACATTCAATGCACAATTAATGTGCAAGATTCTTGGCAGGAAAACACATGTAAGCATTTATTTATGTTTTCTTCACCACCACCCCAAAGAAAATTGTGCAGTAGCCACAGTCACTTCACCTCAAAACCTCTCAGATGCTCAGGCACATCTACAGAGTAAAATGCCATCCAGCATGTTGGTGCACTTCTATGGACCTGTTTGCACAGTAAATGCTACAAGGCCCCAATACCTTTTTTTGCGCTACCTGTATCTATTTTAAACTCAGCTCAAAAGCTAAGTTTGTTGGTTTTTTGATTTTTTTGGTTTTTTTTTTTTTTAAATTGCTTTAATACTTTTATGACCATAATTAATTCAGTGTTTGATGAGGGGGATATGGCTGTAGTTATGTACTCTTTCTGAGGCAATGATTTCAACAACCAAGACATCATATTCTAGCTTGTAGTGACAGATGTTGCTCCTTTAATTTGAAAACTGCAAGGTTATTCTTTTTTGCCTACATAAAACAAACTTTCTGAGCATTCCAGACCTTCTTCACATTCATATTTTCTATCTGCTACTGATCGCATCAAAAAAAAAGCAATAAAATTTCTAAACAAAATTTCTTTTAACTGTTTTCATTAATTCAGTAGTTCCTCACCTTCCAAGGACCTGATCATGTGATGAATAAACAGCAGGTATTTTCAGAATAGTTTTCTTTTCAGCTACTCTAGTCACAAGAAATGGTCTTACTTCCTGATTCTTTTCAATTCCCTTGTATTTAGCTGGAACTAAAGCTATTAGATGGAAGCTAGATGGAGAGCTTTGAACATCAGTTCTGTGATCATCTATTAAAGCTCTACAAGAGGGATCTGGACAGGCTGGATGGATGGAATGTGGCCAAATGCATAAGATTCAACAAAGCTCAGTGCTGGGTCCTGCATTTGGGTCACAACAACCCCATGCAACACTACAGGATTGAGGCAGAGTGGCTAAGAAGATTCCAGAGGAAAAGGACCCTGGGGGTGGTGGTAGACAGCCAAATGAACATAAGCTTGCTTGTGCCCAGGCAGCCAAGAAGGCCTAGAGCATTCCGACCTGTATCAGAAACAATGCAGCCAGAAGGACAGGGAAAGTAATCATCCCCCTGTACTCAGCACTGTTGAGGCTGCACCTCAAATCCTATGCTCAGTTCTGGGCCCCTCACTACAAGAAAGACTTTGAGGTGCTGGAGCAGGTGCAGAGAAAGGCAACAAAGCTGGTGAAGGGTCTGGAGCACAAGCCTGATGAGGAATGGCTGAGGGAACTGGGGTTGTTCAGCCTGGAGAAGAGAAACTCAGGTGAGACCTTATCACTGTCTACAACTACCTGAAAGGAGGTTGTAGTGAGGTGGTATTGGTTTCTTCTGCCAAGTAACAAGCAATAGAACAAGAAGAAATTTGCACCAGGGAAGGTTTAGGCTGGATATTAGGTGAAATTTCTTTCCTGAAAAGGTTGTCAGGCACTGGAACAGGCTGCCCAGAGAAGTGCCAGAATCACCTGTGTGTATTTAAAAGACATTTAAACGTGGTACTTAGGGACATGGTTTAGTGGTGCACTTGGCACTGCTAAGTTAACAGTTGGCCTTGTTGATCTTAAAGGTCTTTCCCAATCTCAGTGATCTTATGATTCTATAATTTCAGCTGTGTTCAAACACAGTTTTTCAGTCTTGTCTGGGGAAGTGCCTGCAAATTCATTTTTCTACTCTTATCAGCAAAACCCATATACTGTGCTCATGTTTCTGAACATGAAACACAGGGAAAATCCCCAAGCTGTCAGGAGATCTGTTAGCTTAAATACAGCCCACATCTTTGCTCTCATCGCGTTGCATACTTTCATTTGCTATCAAGTGAAAAAACATATACATACCTACCCAAAGTGACAATCATCTGAATTTGCCAGGTTTTGATGAAGAATTTTATCGTGGGCTCAGCAGCAGCATCTGTACTTGATTTTAAAAGTATATTTTCTAAAAAAAAGTATCTTTGAAGATCCAGTCTATTTTCAGCTCTGTAATAATTGCAGCAATCCAATTGGGCTCACTTCCTCTGTTTTTTGATGACATCATGGTACAGTGAATTGTCCTGGTGTCCATCAGGATTTATTGCATATATTGAGGCAGTCAGTGTTTGAAATCAAATCCATTAAAATTCTGTTTCATTAAAAAAAAAAAAAATAAAAAAAAATTACATCTCTGCATTTCTATCAGGAAAAAGTAATTATATTTTCCAAACACATTAAAGCAGTGTCTGCACCTTGCTTAGGCACAGTCCTTCATCTTAATGTTACACAGTTTAAACGTGAATTTTATCACAAAAGGGAGGACAAAATAATAGACATTGTTCAGTGCTTATCACTTTTGTTACATCCTATGGCCTTCCTACCCTTCAGGCATTAACAGTAGAGAACAGATGGTCTCATAGGGAAGGCCATTCACCTCCCACCCTTCCCCACACTCTTTTTACAGCATCCATGGTTAAACTTTGGCAAGTCATTCACACTCACTTTTGGGAGTTTTCTGATTCTGTTGAAATTGCTAATACTTTGTTGATCTGGTATGCAGCCGCTTGTTCGCTCTCCTTCCCGAGACCATCTCAATTCTGGTATAGTGTTGCAATGTCAAAGTATAGAAAGTACTTTGTAAAAAATATATTATTAATTAACAGTTTGATCTGTTAGTCAGGGGACCTGTTGTTCAGGGCCAAAGTGTAGGTGTTTCTGTGGTTGAGATGCTAAATATACTTAGATCTCACTTCCCTCTGGATCAGTAGCTTTGGCATGTTATAGACAAGACAGATTCTTCTCCATTTTTTTGAACAAGCAAGACAAATCTAGCTGATTGAGCAGTCACTGGGCTAAGCTAGCATGAGTCATAATAACCTGCCAAGAGGTGAGATCCATCAGTTCTAGTACCTTCTCAGTGCATGGCTTCTGGATTCAAGTGCTTGAGGACACAGGAAGCAGAGCTGTCCCATTTGCCTACTACCAGCTGTGGAGCTGCAACCTTGTTTTCTCCTTGTTCTGCTCCCCATCAGTAAATAAGTAATTTCAGAAGGGAAAGGACCATATAATGTCACTGGTAGTTTTTCTACTGGTGAGTTGCAGAGCCTTGAGCAAATCAGTTACAGATTCACCTTCTATACATGTTTGACAATGATGCATATCATTCTGTGCAATGTGCTTTGAGATTTGGGAAGAAAAATGCTGTGAGAGTTAGTGTTCTTAGTCTTAACTCATTTACTGTAGCTGATCCAAACTAGTATTTGAGCTTCACGGCAGAAATTGGAAATTAACATCTCTTTTGTTGAATTACTGTAGGCCCATCCACAGCAAACTAATGGAACAGCAGATTTCCCCCCTCAATCTGTGCCACCATACTAGTGGGGGTATGCACTCTTTCACAGCAACTCAACCTCCAACAGTGGGTTTGCAAAACATGCCCCTGCAAACTGCCATCTTCCTCAGCTCTTTCCAGTCCATGTTGTTTCATTCAACTGTGTCTAGTTCCACACTTACCTTATCACAGAATATTAGATAGGATGTTTCTGTTTTCCATATAACCACAAGGCCATTTTCAGGGAATCAGATTCATGTTGTGATATGGGTTGGAAGGTAGCTCTGGGGTTCATCTAGCTCAATCTCCCATTCAAAGGAGGGAGAAATTTGAAGTTAGAGGAAGTTACTGGGGCCTCATCTTGTTAATTTTATCTGTCCTCAAGGTTTCTGCATTCTCTTAGGGCAATCTGCTCCAGTGTTTAACCACTTTTAGTATTTTCTTCCATATACCCAAATCGGATTCTTTTTGTTGCAATAGAAACCTCTTATATGATATATACTTTCCTAGGAAACAATTTTTTGATTAGTTGAGGTTTTGCCCTTTTTTTTTTTTCTGATTATTCACAGTAAATTCTTAAGAAATAATTTAAATTGAGGCAGAGATTTTTAGGATAAGCCAAGAAAAGTCAGATTTCAAAGAAACTCAATGAGATCTGGCACGTATTTCGAACAGGCTCCATTCATCTCCTTTTGCCTCACACAGTCATTTCAGTTTTGGTCCAATTCTAATATGTGCTTCAGAAATTTCAAATTGCATTTAAAATGTTCTTATAGTTCAGAGGATAAACATTATACGTGTGAGAGAGGGAGCAAAGTAATTCAAATACAAGCCAAAGGAAACATGCTTGATAATTTGCATGCAAAGGAGCAGCTCTGGACATGGTTAGGGAACTGCATGATCTGATGATACCTGATGTAGGAAATAATCCAATCTGTCAAAGCTCCAGGACAAACAGTGCAGCAGAATGTCACAGAATAGAAAGAAAAAGCTGGAAGTAAAACAAAAAATGTGTCCAAATTAATGCTGGTTAGGGTCATTAAGGGCTATTGGTGCCCTGAGGGCCCCAGCACTCTCATCCTCAAATCTAACAGTGTTTTCTAATCAGTGCATTTCTGTTTATCCTCTCAGGTGCTGAAATTCATCCCTGAGGCTGGCCATCCCAGAAGAAAAGGCAGAACCAGGAACAACATGGCCTTAGTAGATATACAGCTGGATCACCATGAGCGTTGTGATTGTATTTGCAGTTCAAGACCACCCCGATAAAAAATAAGGAAAGAAAAGAAAAAAAAACAACAAGACACACTAATTGCAGCTTACCAGATGTTTACTTTCAAGCAGGATTGCTCTGAGAGCCTTTACTTACTAATCATTTGAACCTTGCCACTAGCCTGCCTTTGCAATTAGCAAAAATGATTGCTATGTTTCAGCATAGCTTTGCTGATTAGTGCTATGGCAGCCAAACAGGAATATCATAGATTTTTATGTATCAGCATCCAAGAGAATAGGATTATGGTTATCTGTAGCTAGATTCTGAAGGCTGAGATTTTCAAAGCTCATTTACAGTCCTTAGGCATGCAATGCCCACTGAAATTAAACACCAGTTAGGTATTTGTGGTAGCTGGCAATGAAATAGCGTTGCGTTTCTGTTTCTCACTTACCAGTTGCTGCACTTAAATTCTGCTGCCATTTCTACCTTCCTAGCTCTCCTGGTGGTCAGTAGGGTTTTGTGGGTATAAATGAAGACAGAATTTGGGCCTGTATGAGTGTAAAACGGCTTCTCTCACCCTGAGAGGGAACTTCCCAGCATTCTGGCCCAACGGAGTGAGATATAGCATGGAAAGTCCATCACTACATAAAATAACACACCAATAAAATCAAATCTTACTTTTTGTACTTGAGCAAATTGTGTGTTGAGATTAGTAGATGCTTTACATAAACCAGGACATTGGTGGTGGTAAGGGTGTGTGGAGGCTGGTACTTTTGCCATAGTGACTCCATGGGAGCCATCACCCAGGCACTTCTGCAAGAGGGGGCTCCCACCAAGTCCCCAAGTAAATCCTTGTGGACTGGGGCTGATTCTTGTCTCTACCTACCTGGACTGGACTTCTGCCAATGCCCAGAGTTGCCCACAGATGGCCAGGAGAAGCCCCTTCTGCATAAAAAGGGAGAGACAACCCTTCCCTTGCATACCCCTCGCTGCAGGTCGAGGAGTGTCATGTTTCCCCACACAGGCAATGAAGGTAGGGCACTTGTTTGTTGAAAATATTGATTTGTTTCTCAGTTGTACTACTGGGAAACAAAACTGTGCTTGAAATTTAATTATCATTATTTGGTTTGGGGTTGGTTGGTTTGTTTTAAATATGGATTATTATAACTTTGTCATATATGCATTAATCTTAGTTATCTGAGGTTAGTTGTCTTATTTCAGTTCTGTGTATTGCTATGGTTAAACTGTTGACAGTGAATTTCTTTTTCAATTGCATTTTGCTGAAGCATATTAACTCATTAAGAAACGTCTGTCTGTCATGGAAAATGTGCTTCATTTAATAACATACAAAATATTATTGAACACCACCTCATAATAAAATAAGCACTTTAAAAGCTACAGCATAGCTTCCTATGCCTTTTAAAATATTATAAAAGTGCTCTAGCTGAAAAAGGGAAAAAAAAAAATCCTTCTAAACTAGCTTTAAAGGTTTTTAAATGCTGCTCCAAAAGTGGAAAATACAGACAAATTTAAGCCTGGTAAAGAATTGGAGTTTTGATCATGAATGTAGCAGGAGCAGCATATTTAATGGCTGAGGTTTTATATGTAGTAGCAGACATAGACTGCATTGATTCATCTTGTTTGTGTTGCCTCTTGTGTTTCTGTCTCTGAAAGAGTGAAGTAGGTTGGCAGTAGTGTGTTATAATTAGTGGAAACTGGCATGTGCTATAATATGATATTGAAAGCCTTCAAGCCAGTAAGTTTTAGCTATCTGCGATTTTTTTTACAGAAGTGCCTTAATGTTCTGTCTTTCCCTCTTTATCAGCTCAAGTATAAGTGCTCTTTAATAATTTTAGCAGAACTTTACTGAAACGCCCCTTAGAAATGTTGTGTTTCTTTCTTTCCTGTACTTTAACTTTTGAGGTTCAAAAAGTGTGGGGGTTTTATTATTTATATTATTTTTTCCCCTCTGGCTCCCAGATGTCTATTTAAAGATGCTTCTGAATGCTGACTTGGGAAGTGATTCATCATTTTTCAAAGCAATTCACATTAAAAGAGCAGCACTGTAACCAAAGATTGCCAGCTTCATTTCATAGTTCAGGACTGTTTAACAGAGACTTCACTCATTTTCTGTCTCTAGCTTAATAACTGGATTGACCCAGCCCTTCCATAATTTTTAGATAATTTTGGAAGAAATTTGCATGTGAAACCTTGGCAGTAGTGATTGGTTTTGAGACAGTGCACTCCAATATATATTCTTGACTGAATTATGCCCAAATTATGCCTAAGCACTCTGCCCTTGTAGTTAGCAATGTTGTGGGAAACATCAGTTTCATATGGGTTTGTGCTTTTAGTGGTCCTTTAATTCCCACCTGCCAGGGGAAAAACGTGCACCAGGTATCAGCTGTGCCTGGCATCTCCCCTGAGCCTCTGCCTGCTTGCCCGTTCTTCACCCCAATAACCATGTGCTAAGAGGAGTATTTACATCTCCTAATTTGGGGGATCTAGCCTTTTCTGTAAGCCCGAGTTACTGCTGCAGGCAACTGGGAGAGAGAGGCTCTTTCAAAGTGTGCCTTAGCCCCCAAATAGTGTGGCAAGTTTTCTTTCTCTCTTTTGACTATGTAGCAAGATCAGAACACTGATTTGGCCATCTAAGTGAGATACACAAAGGTAGATGGTATGAATACTCATTTTGAAGACTGAACAGCTAATAGTTTAGCTAACTGCACTGGATACAGGCAGCAGTAGATGCCAAGGTCCAGCAGGAAAATGCAGCTGTAAAGAGACTGATACAATAAGGTTTATCCTCTTGCTTAATATTGGGTTCATTTTCTTAAACACAGACTAAATTTGTCACAAAATTTTACTAGGACTGTTCGCAATGAAGGGAGCCATTCACTGCTTCATGCTGCTACCTGCCGTTCAGACTGCATGTGCAGGAGAGTCAAGGATGAGATTTACGTTGCAGTGTGGGGATGATAACATACATGTAAACTAAGAAAAACTCCCAAAAATTGAAGAACTGAGCTGCAGTGACCCTGGTGAAACGAAATATCAGCAAATTGTTTCCTTTTTATTTATAAGCAGAAATTGCGGATATTTTTTTCTATAACTTTATTCTCTTTTTTGTCTATGTAATAATTGTTATGTTGTTTGCATACTATTTTAACTTAAAAAGCAAAGTTATTAAAGAAACTAACCTGATTCATTTCATTGGTGGAATTGGAATCTGTCCCCCCCCAAAATAAATACCTTTTCAATGGAAGTTCAGAAAGATTCCTCATTTCAAACCACTCACTACCTTTTTATTTACTGTATTCTTCTGGGATAGAGCCTACTTTCTCAAGTGCAATCCATATATATTTTTTGTTATCTCAGTTAAATGCAGCTTTCCTAGCAGTATTTGTTACTTTATGCAGTATGTAATATGTCTTACCTTGATGAAAAAATAAATACTGCTTTTGAAAGAAGATACTCTCAGTGATTATTCAGAATTCAGATGAACTAAAACCTTCGATTTACTGGAAGGCATTTTCACAACATAGAATAGTTAGGGTTGGAAAGGACCTTAAGATCATCTAATTCCAACCCCCTGACGTTTCAATTGAAAGAGGTGAAGTTCTAAAGTGCAGAGATTTTCACTTAACCACTAACTAAATAGTTCTGCCAGAGGGAAAAGGAAAATGAGGAGTAAAATATAAAACATTGCCTGTGTCTCTGGTAACACAAAGATATTCATTTCTTTCATGATGAAGGGATACCTATCTCAGTGAAAAGCCACTGTCCAGCCCATTTGTAGTTACTTTGTGGTTTCCTTTGCTAAATACAAAAGTAAAATCCTTTTTTAACCCCGTTCCCAAAGAATTTCACACACAGGTTCACTGTTCCAGGTCTTTGATTTCTAGCATGTCAGTTACTGGACAGGTTGTTGGTAGCGCAGCAATACTTCATCCCATCAGATCTACAGCCAACTGCTTGGAGATAGTACATGACATCTTCCATGCTAGATCTCTTTGTGAATTTCAGCACACTCCCAGGAGCAAGAGGGAAGTACCGAAATGAAATTTTGGGACAATCCAGTTTGAACCCTGAAGTAGAAGAGCTGACAGCTTCCTTGCAAAACAGCATGACAGCAGCACAGCATTTCACATGGCCATATCAGGGTGCTTACCCAGACCTAGTGCTGGTCTCAGCCCCTGCGGGCTTGGCTCCAGCAGAGATGTCCTTGCTTGCCCTACTGAAGCAGGTTCTTACAGGCTGAGGGTCTGAAACTCACCTTAATCAAGGCAGACCTAAGCATCCAATTTCCCCAGCCTCTCAAGGTGGGGAAATTCAATCCACCCTTGTGAGTTCAGGCACTTCCCTCAGCTTTGGCAGACGCAAATTTTGTTGTGTTGCACCTGGAGCATATCTTTCATAGCTTTGATAACTAACTTCCAATTTAAGGCTCTTGTGTTAAACTAAAGCTGCCTTAGGCTTTCACTGGATCTTGAACTGAATAAGAACATTAAATTTTTACAAAATAGATTCTTCATTAGCTAGATGCCCAGGCTGATATGGGAAATACAGATAGCATACAGTCCAGGGACCCAGCTTTGCAGCCTGTCCTCATACATGTGCACCTTCTTCTGTACAATAATGTCACTGACATCTAACAGTCAGCCATTCAGATAAGAATATTTATCTTTCGCTTGGTCATTGTTAATCAGAGTAAGTATTCATCTATCTTGATTTTGGTTTTTTCGGTTTTGGGGTGGGGGGAGGAAGGCAGTCTGAAGACCCATTTACTAACAAAAGCAGTTCTGTGCAGTGCACAAGGATACATTTAATAGGCAGAGAATACATTTTTCTTTTTTCCTTTCAGAAATACACTGTGTAGAGACCAGCTCAGAAACTGTTCAAGCAAGTGTTCAAGGACGGCATAAAGCTCCTCTCATTCAGCATTGCTATGTACCTGCATAACTAATGGCTAGCTGACATTATTAGTTTGTCCTTGTGCTCACATTACTGAAAACTTTTAGAAATCTGCAACATAAAAAGTATTTTTGTGTCTCTTTAGCTGAAAAAGTATATGGTTCCTGAGGTCATTCGGGAACTCACCATTACTTTTTTTTGTTTTAAGTAAGTATATTTAAAAAAAAATGTTCTTCCAATTTTTTAAGAATACAGAATCTTTTAGCTGACTTTAAGATCAACAGCTATAAAAATACATCTCTGCAAATTCATATAAGATTTCCCTTTTTGCTTGCTCTTCTGGAGAGCATTGCCCAGTCACGCTGCTGTAGCACAAATTCAGCAGATGTCCAATTTGTACTTATTCTCCCAGGGATTCCAGTGCAGTACCTAATGAAAATACAGAAATTAGCATTCTGGTCTCTCATTCTAGGAACTTGGAATTTAACTTTGTTTATTGATAGTCTTGGTAAAATATGCTGAAATTCAGAACATTCGTTGATTGCTTAATTATTCATTGATGGGCCTTGGAAATCTGTCTTAAGTGTTTAAAATGCAGATTTTATTTTGCATTTATTTTCACAGCCTTCTTCAAGAAATGTGATTTCCAAACTCAGAAATTTTCTGCCATGAATAGCAGAAAAGAAGTATTCTAGGTTTTAGACTATCTTCTGAAGTTGATTTGACTTGACTTCGCCTGAAATTCTTTTATAGTTAGTGAAAGTGATATTTCAAAACTGAATTTATAAAACCTGATTTTTGAAACTGAGTTTCAAAACCTCTTTTATGTACTGCTTATAGAAAGTTGCTGTGGCACAGATATGCTTTAATAAAAATGGAACTAGTTATGTAATACCAGTTACTGTGTAAGATGCTCCAATTTCAAGCTGACAAAGGATTTCTGCTTCAGTTGAAAGAATTTGTTTCAGAACCAGCACAAAGAGAAAGGGGTAAAAAGAACTGGGTACTTTTCAAACATTTTAATATAACGGGTGATGACATAAGAAAAAAACCCTTGCTTTTTATTAATTGCATTTTATTAGATAAGTAATGAAAGTAGACAACATAATCTTTTTGTTCTGTGTTTTAGATTGGAGGATACTATCTCAAGTAGGGGGTGCACTGAGATGAGCTCTCTCAGCGCAGTCTGTAATCAGTCAACCTTCTCCACGATGAAGGCAGTCATATCAATACAAATGTATCAAATTTTTCTATCCACTGTCAGAATTTCTTTGCCTTTTACCAAACAAAGTATAAACAAATAATTTTGCTTTGGTAATATGGTATTTCTTCTTGTACCTGGTACATGAAGAAAGAGGATTCCCTCTCCAGGAATGAAAAGCACTGAAGAATCACATACTGTCTGAGATAGGAAGGGACCTCTGGAGGCTGCCTTGTCCAACCCTCTGCCCAAAACAGGGTCACTTACAACAGGTTGCTCAGTATTGTCCAGTTTGGTTTTGAATTTCTGAAGGATGGAGACTCCACTATATTAGTAGACTTCATGTAGAGCAAGGGAGACATTAATTTGTTTTGGCAAACTGGGCAGAAACAAGACAAAGTCTGACAAAGTCTTGGACCTCTACAGGGCTCTGGCTCAGGGAAGACTCTGCAGTCACTGATGACCAGACCCTTTTCCCTGCCAAGGTAGGCAGGACTTGAGCTTCTGACCCCATACTTAACCAACAGTATCAGCAGTATGATATATCAAGGACCAGATGGAGTCACGTATCTTAGGTGGTGTGGGTAGAAGGGCCAACCATCCTTGCAGGAGGATTCTTCCCCTCACTAATAGTGTAGTAAGTGTCTGGTTCATTAATACCAAAGACTTAACTTGTTAGCTTACATGAATGAAGGCATGTCCTTACTGATTAAAAGGAACAGAGGCACACACCAGCACAGGAAAGAGTCCCTGTCATCTCATCAGATCAATGGAGCCCTCAAACCTCTCAGCCCCAGGCTGCCCTGGGGAGCCTCAGTGCATGGACAGGGGGACACTCATCATCATGAGCCACAGGAGAATCAGAGAATTGTAGAATACCAAGTTGGAAAAGACCTCAAGGATCATCTGGCCCAACCTTTCTTGGCAGGTTATGACCTAGACTAAATGTCCCAGAACCCTATCCAGCCAAATCTGTGCTGGGGAATCCACCACTTCCCTGGGGAGATTATTCCAGCGGTTGGTGGTTCTCATTGTGAAAAAATTTCCTCTTGTGTCCAGTTTTAATCTCCAAAGGAGTCACTTGTACCTATCACCACTCATCTTTTCCATGTGACTTCTGGTAAAATGGGTGACTTTCTCTTCTTTGTTGCCACCCTTCAAATACTGGAACATGGTGATAAGGTCCTTCTTTTTCCTGGGCTGAACAAACCCAGCTCTCTCAGCCTTTCCTTATACAGTTTTATATCATTTTGATCATCTTTGTGGCCCTTCTCTAGATCCTTTCCAGCCTGTCCACATCTTTTTTGTACAGCGGGGACCAAAACTGAACACAATATTCCAGGTGTGGCCTGACAAGCACTGAGTGGGATGATGGCATTTTTATCTCTGCCAGTGATGCCATTGTTGGCATAACTCAGCATCCTTTTGGCTTTCTTACAAGAGGGTCCCCATCACCTGAAGGACTGAGGGGTGGTCAGAACCAGGGGTAGGGGGTCAACCATTGGATGGCAAGGGGGGGTGTATTTCAGTGTTGCACAGGATTTCTTCTAGGGTGTTCTGGGAAGGATGGAGGAAGGAAAGATCAAAGTGGTTTGGGGAGGAGAGAGTGGGAAAACATCAGGGTAAGGGAACAAAAAGGGACAGTCATATGCAAGCAGGGGCCGGTAAGTGCACTTGCCTGGCTGTACCCTGTGTGTAACCAGCACAGTCTGTCCTAGCCTCTCACTAAATCCCGTTTCTAGCCATTTTGCCAGGCAAGAGGCTCTGTCCTGGGGGTGGGGGTGGTAGTGTCTAGTGATAGCCCCTGGGGTATGACAAGAATCTAGAGGCCTATGTGTCCATGATGCCAGTGAGTGGAGAGACCAAGTCATCTGCGGGACAGACCAGATGGTCAAGGTCAACTTTCTGAGAGACTGCAGGGCCTTGGGATCAACTGAGACCCATGTGCATGGATGCGAGACTGTGTGTATGGGAACACTTGTTCATCCCCGCTGCTGGCTGAACATAGATGCACAGAGCTATAGCAGCCTTGCCTCCATTAGGCCACCAGACTCAGCAGCTGCTACCACTGTTCAGCAAGCCATCACAGGGAAATCTTTCATAATTGTGACAAGATTGGAGGCTGCAGTATTTTGCAACTTCCAGGTAGATTTTTTCATTAAGTCACAGGAAGGCAAATTGTCCAGCTTTACTGCAGTATAAAGGCTGAACTGCAGCACAGACCCCAGAGCATCCTCCTGAACTCAGAGAGCACCTGATGTAAAAGAGGCTTTCATTAAACTGTTCTGATACCCGACAGATGGCATTCATTGCAACCTTTGCATCAAAATACCAACCCTTGGATTCTGGTACTAATTTGTTTCAAAAGGTCAGGCAAGGATTTGTGTACCCTCAAGGAACCGATTGCTTTATTGGATAGCTGCAGTTTTAGTATTCCAATAATTCCACTTAAGAAAAATGCTGCAATTTTCCCAGTTAAACTGTATCTGAACACCAATTGCATAACTGGCTATTAAATGAAGATAAACCATGTAGGCTTCCATGAAGGAAAATTTTTTTTTCCCCAGTTAAAATGAAGACACTTGGGTCCAAATTAAGACCCTGACAAGAAAAGCAAATTAGTTTCACTGAGAAATGCAGGTAGTTCATACCTGAAATCTTTAGGATCAAACAATGCAGGCTAAGTCAGCAATTTTGATAATCAAAAGACAAGTATCCCTTAAAAAGGGACATAAATGTTTAAAAACCTTAAAAATTTTTTTCCATAAATCCAAGTTAAAAAACAGCAAGAAAAAGTTTAAATCCTAATCTATCAAAATAAAAATAATCAGCAGGCAAAGAGAAACATTATTCTTACACTACAGGTAAATTTTCTGAATTCCTTTGAAAATCACTGAATGCTTTTAATACAAGCGCTATGCAAGACCCTCTCATTTTTCTCCTCTTCTAGGCTTCCACTTGCTCACACCGGAAATTCTGGGAAGTCTGCTCAGTGCCAACGCAGTTGCTGAAGGCTGTTAGTCATAGTTCCTAGAAAATCTTTAGCTGAATTTCTTACTAAGAATTTTTCAGTTTTGCTTCTTCTACAGAAGTCTTGAAAGCCTGATAACAGCCATGCTTCGTCTTTTGGGTGTTAACCTGCAAGAAATTGAAGAAATGTGCCTTTGACGGAGAAATTCAGTGGATAAGAAAAGAGGAAATGTTGCATACAACTCTGCCAAGGTCTTTGAATTAGGCATTGCTGTTGACCTCAGACACCTGTTAGAAGAACCCAGAGGTCTTACTGTCTCAAGACACTAGTAAAGCCTGAAGATCTTAGGGGAATGATGAACTGCATGAAAGCCTGAACATCCTCGTTACCTTACTTCACTCTCAAGAAACAACACCTTGAGCTGTAAAACCTTGAAAACATTCTAGTATTATCATTTTTATCTAAGTGGATAGCTAGTCTTGTGTTCATAGGGCCGTAACCTACACAGAGAGGAAGGCTTAAAACAGTTATCTGATACATGCCATACCAGCTTTCTCAGAAAGGGAAGAGACACACAGAGGATGAATGACAAATATAAACCTTCTTTCCTCTAAAAGCAGCAAGAAGGTTGGTCTGGCCTCAAGAATCTTAGTTTCAGTTTGACATTATGATTGTGCATTACTTATTAGCACTGGAAAATTAATTGTGTCTTTAACTATGTCTTTGGCCTGGAAACCTAGCAAAGTTGAGATGTTTGACGAGACAGGGGATTCTTTTGACTAACTGCACAACTCTGTCCCAGCCTACATCCCCTAAGAGCAACAGAAGAGAGACAGGTCCATAGAAGGCACTTTCCCTGACGGCAACACAATCATTTAAACCAGGTCAGGTAAGAACAGAGAGGAATAAGCAATTGTTTGACAAAATCATCCAAAAGCCTAGTTCAGGGCAACTGCTATGGGTGAGCTATCCTGGGCTCATTTTCTAGTATATATAGCTGACCAGCAAGTGGTACCACAAGGAGCTGGGACTGATAATGCACAAGGAGAGTAGCTCATACAAAGTAATACAGAAGGGTGAGTTTAAGTCTTGCTTTTGTTGCAGGTTGAAGGCTGGTCCCAGCAGATACAATTGTAGACGGAAAGCTGAATAAATGGGAAGAGGAGTAACTGGTAACCAAACACATCGCTCCTTGCGCTTTAAATAAAGGTCACCTAGATTCATTGTTCCTACCTGATTATGTAAAGATTCTCCAACCCTTTCCAACACTGTTTTAACATGACATGGTTACACAGGTTTGAAATGAAATATGATGTTAAATATGGTTATACATATTAAATGTGGTGTTGATATAGCATTTATAAGAGTAATGCACAGACCCTGGCATGCTTTGCAGCAATAAGGTAAAATTAAACACAAGCAAACTATTGCATTGCAAATAAATAATTTTCCTCAATGAAGAAAATGGGTGTTACAATGCTACTGATTAGCACTGCCTACTCCAAGGCAGTGTTTGCCCACTCTGCTGACTATGACTACATCATCCATTACTTCATGCTAAAATCTGATGAAACTAAAAATAAACACGAGGTTCTCTTCCCTGTCTATGAGAAAAAATACTCTCCATTCACTTCCCAGTGATGACTGAATGACAGGATATAATACAACAAAAAAGTCATAAAACCTGCAGAAAATACGAACTTCCTGCCTATTAATTCTGAACTGTTAGGACAGGCTAGAGCAATGGCCGGTTACAAAGTACATTCCAACTAATAACGGAAAGACTAAGTTCCCATATAATAATTATTACAAGAGAATGTACAAGTGGTAGGGAAACCTACCATGCTCTAATGCTGTTTGGAATTCAACTGAAATGGTTGGAGTGATACAGAGGAAACTATACAAGTACCTCTTTCCTTCAGGATGGATGGCAGATGGATTTATCATGCTTGTAGAGTACTAATTCTTTTCAGGCATACAGTGTCATATATCATGTCATTTGTGGCATGGATCATTGCAGTTGTTTCTAGAGATCCTTGTATTCCAAAACCCCAACTCCCAAGCTTATTTTGGAGTTTACAACTTTCAGCTTTACATTTCTGTAATTTCCAATCCAACACAACTGCTTTGCTCCACTTTTTTTCAGGTCCCACCATATCAGGCAGTGCTTAGGAGCAAGATATTTAATTTCACCTCCATCTCCATTTTTGAGTTTTTTTCATCAGAGTCACAAGTTAATTGATTCTGGTCCACGAAGAAACAATTAAATATCTCAAAGGTGGGTGCCAGGAGGATGGTGCCGAACTCTTTTCAGTGGCGCTTAGCAACAGGAGGAGGAGAAGTGGCCATAAACTAAAACACAAGAAGTTTCACCTCACCATGAGGAAGAACTTCACACTGAGGGTGGCAGAGCACTGGAACAAGCTGCTCAGGGGCGTTGTGGAGTCTTCCTCTCTGGAGACATTCAAAACCTGCCTGGAAACATTCCTGTGCAACCTGCTGTAGATGGTCCTGCCTTGGCAGAGGGATCAGACTAGAAGATCTCCAGAGGTCCCTTCCAACCCTAATGATTCTGTGATTTTGTGATTCTCTGAATTGTCCTTTCTGCTGTAGTCATGCTGTTTATTTTACATGAGATCTTGAATGCAAGAAAGATATTTTGTTAAAATGACAGGGCAAATCCCTCTGTGCAATTCAGAACAACCGCACTCCACCTGAGCCAAAGTTTTCAGTCTGTGATGAGTATTTATTTACATGCATCAGTGTGATATCACCACAGGCTAGAAAAACATTCTAACTGCCTCATCAAAAAGTGAATATAAATCAGTAGTTCAGATTCCCAGCTTTCCTGATATGTGATATTATTTGAAAAAATAGTGAAATTTAGAAACTGTTGTTATGCTCTCCCTACAAATATTTATATTCTGTAGAGGTTTTCCTTAGAGGATAAAGAAAAAATCTCACCCAAAATCATTTGTTAGAAAGAAAAGAAAAAACAAATGGGTAACAATAAAAACTGCTGATTACAGATTTCTAGTCACATTAATGAGCATAATGAATATTTAAAATCAGCTTTGAGAATCTGAATATTTCTAGACTACTAATATGGTAATTTACTCATGTCGGGCCCACTGCAGTTTGTGATGCATCTCTACAAAGGCCCAAGAAACAATTCAGCAGGATGACATGGAAAGGATGAAGAATATGAATTTGAGAAGAATCATTAGGTTAAAGAAACCTGTGGTGCAGTAAGCCTGATGGTAACTGTGTAAAGACCGAAAGTAGTGAAGATTAACTCCCCATGACATTCAGGTACCAGAGAGGGTAGAATTGATCTTATTAGTTGAAGAATGGGTCAAGTGGCATGTTATAAATTATACTTTTGCACTCTCAAAGGTCTTCTTTGTGTTTCTTACAGAGCTAGAGAAACAAATGCTAGAAGCCTTGCAGGAATTAAAGTACAAGAGAGTCACTGTGGCATCGTATTTCTAATGCTGTATTTCTTAGCAGCACTGGCAGCATGATAGAGAAGATAGCATTTAATTTAGTGCTGCTTTCAAAGTGCACAGAAACTCTGGATTAATTTTGTTTTGATCAGTAAACAGACATGGCTTCTAAACCCTAAAACCAGTTTGCGCTATTTCTCAAAACTTTTTTGTTTGTTTGTTTTTTTTTTTTTTTTTAATTATACACATTAAGTATCATTAGTGAGCTTAAAAACATTACCTCTGGAATTTCTGAGACAGAAAACAACATTAGCCAGAAAGACAACTTGCAAAAGCTACTCCACAATGAGCTAGAAGTAGCAGTATACTATTTATATAAAGAAAATTTAAAGCATCAAGATTCTTCAGTTAAAAATATTTTTGATTTAAGATATAGCTGGAGGGATAGAAGGATCCAAAAGCTAGAAGCTGAGAAGAAAATTCATCATAAGCTAGAAAACAGGTTAATTTGGGTGCTGTTAATCTGAGTACTTCTGGTTTGGTTTTATGAAACTGAGCATGTCTAAAGGCTAGAGCTTCAACTTCTGAACCTCAAGACTTGTTTAGGACTGAAATTCAGCAAAGTTTGTGTGTACATGCTTAAGTTAATGTCATTTTGCTTTAGATCAGTTTGTGTTTCATTCAGAATGCTAAGTTCCAGTATCTTTGGTATCACTCTAATAGGTATTAGTTTCTTCTACTTCATCTCCAGTCTTGTTAATGCTTACATGCAGAGAGCTAGACCATGGAAGTAGCTGGATGAAAATTAACCAAAAAGAAAAATCAAATCAGAATCAGCTTTCTAAGTTGGTAGAAAAAGCTGCTGAGGAAAGACTTTACCACCCTGTTCCCTGGCAGCATTGTGTTGAGCTTCTTCAAGTTTATATTCTTGCATTCAGAAGTAAATTTTTATTGTAAATCTGTTAATTTTAACAATTAATTGTTTCAGTTAACTAAATTCAAAGTTATTGTTTACTGTTTATAGAAGGAAGGGATGGAAGGGAGGGAGTGATGAAAGGAAGGGAGGGATAGGAGGAGGGAAGGAGGGAGGAAAGAAAGTTGGTTAGAAGGAAAGGAATACATGTATAAAGAAAAAAATCCACTGCCTAGGAAAAGAGCTGCAGCTGTATGAAATTATGGAGCGAGATGATTTTGAGCAACGGTAAAAATGCAGCAAATTTTAAAAAGTCAGTATTCATAAAAAGATCAATCTGGCTTTAATACCCTTTTGATTACAGCTTTGTGATCAAAGCAAAACCACCTGCTATGAGGAACAATAGTCAGACTGGGCATTAGTGTTATTAATAAAATATGATATTTTTTTCTTGTTTGAGTGCTCATAGCAAAGCATGTAGGCTTTTAAATGTGTAATTAAATGTTACCTGCCACCCCTGCTGGTTGCATTGTAAAGAGTGTCAATTCCTCAACAAATTTTCTTTGAGTAATGCTGTGCTGCAGTCCGCAAATGATTCTTAAAGCTCTGCAATCAGAAGAAATATGCTTTGAGTTTTACACAGTCTTTAAAGCAGTAGAAATATTAACCACCTTCTTAGTTGCAAAGTGCATACATTACAACTTCAGATTTTGAGACAAGAGTCTGAACAGCTTGTCAGTGAAGAAATACTATCCGAGCAACCCATGCCAGAGCCCTCCATAGAATGTACAATACTTTACTACACACAGGAGGGGTCTGTTTTATTGCCAATAAAAATAGGATTTCACTAAGGACCTTTATGAAATGCAACATTACATAAACTAAAATTTTTACACTGCACAAATTCTCATTGAGATCAATTGGGTAAGTGTCCTACCCCCAGACTAGGGATGCTCTGTAATAAACAGAATATGAAACAGCAGAAAATAGTTGTATTTCAAATAAATTATGACTTCTAGCTAATGTCTAGCATTGTCTTGTGAAGGATCACATTTCCCGCTGAAGTCTGAAGTCATGATTCTATAGCCCAGGAGGCCTCTGAGTACTCTCAGGGGTGTCTCACAGGGCTCTTCCACCCCAGAAAGATGCCGAGGATTGTAAAAGAAGCTCCTCATCGAGCAGAAGGCAGGTTTTCAGGGCAGCATTTCCCAAGTAACAGAAAATATCTTTTCTGCCACATTCCCTGAGAAAAAGTAAGACACAGTGGTTATTTGACACTACTAGTGGTATTGCACTGTATTATATTTTAATATGCACCCCTTTACTCTTCAAGTATGGTGTATTTGATGTAATACCAGTACTTATCTACCTAAATCCTGTGATATTAGTGATTCAGGACAGGCTCTCTATTCACTCCTGTAGAATTACAAGAAATTAAAATGCTGTGTATATGTTCCAATGTAAAAATGACAGCTATGTCAGTGACTTATTTACTGTGATGAAGATTGTCTTGCCTAGATGAGCAGAAGCTAAGTTCATTTCATTTTCCATATGGATGCTGTATTTTATTGAGTTCTGTCATTGCTTCAAGGGTTCCTCCTGACTCCTTTCCTCCTGATTCTATCAAGGACTTTTTTATTTTGTCATCCCTAGTTTCAACTACTATTAGATCTCTCTTTAATTTATAGTTGAGATAACAGCACTGCTTGTCTTTCTAGGCCATATTCTGATAACCTCCTAGGAACTCCTCTCACTATGGCTGTACAGAAAGAGGGGTAGCTCTGATGTTTGCAGACACTTATTCTTACAATGACCAAAATGAAGAAAAGACGAGTACAGCAAAGATGGGTCTTCTAAATTACTGCAAAGCATGAAGATGAGAAGTTTCACAGCAACAGATGAAGTCAACTTGATCTGAGGTTAAGGAAATCAGTAAAAGATAGTTTCAATTTCTGCATTCAGTTGCAGAGCACAAAGAAGAAACATATTTATTCAAATTGCATTTAGGCATGGAAGTTTAGAATTTGTGTAAACCACAGGATCCCTCTATAGCCAACTTGACCAAGTGTAAATGTCCATAATGTAAGCATCCACAGTTAAATCAATGGAAAGAACATCCCATATATGACCGAGAGAAACAGGCAACCAAAAGTGGATTTCTGCATTTAGTCAGAAGAATTATGCCCCCAAAATGCTTATTTTCCCACATTGGTTTTACAGGAATCCTCAGCATCTGCACTGTAGACCTCTAACAATAGGTGAGACAAATCTCAGTAAGAGTCTTAGGTGCCTCTGAGGTGGAATGAAGTACCCACTGGAGAATGGTATGTGTGGCTGGAGACGTCTTTCTCTGTCCCTATTTTTCTTTACTGAATTTAGTAGTAAAAGATGCATAAACCTATGTCAAGTATCTGACTTTAAAATTGAATGCATTTTGGGGGGACTCTGCAAGCCATAAATTTCATAAATAATATGACAGTCACAAAAATTTAGTACCCAAGTGGATATTTAGATTATTGTTTTTTGATTCTTTCAAAGTTACTGAGTTCACCCAGCTGTCTTTGTCCTCTGTGGAAAACATATGTTCCCAGAACTTATACCTAAACTGCCTTTGTTTCCAAGAGGTCTGTTAAGGTTAAGAATATGCGATGCAAATGTAATCTAAAACATGTAAACAAACAACAAACTATTGAATGAAAATAATGTAAACCAGATACAGTGATGAGTTCTCTGAAATATTCTAAACGTGGTACCTTACCCAGAGGTTAGTACTAAGGTAGTCTTGTGTCTTCATCATTGACCTGTATGTGAAGAATACAGGTTGAAGGAGGTGATCCTGCCCCTCTACTCTGCTCTCATGAGACCTCACTTGGAGTATTGTGTGCAGTTCTGGTG
>JAOEHY010005273.1:0-12008 GCA_025447955.1 Psilopsiagon aurifrons | reverse complement strand
GGAGCAGAGGGAAGAAAAAGGGGGAAGTGAGTGAACAAACTGCGTGGCTGATTTATGGCTTAAACCACGACAAATGGCAAGAGGAATATATGAAATACAGAAAAATTCTCTCTCAGTGCTATGCCTTCAGTTGTTGCTTGTTTATAATGACAAACATCAGCTAGATGTCATTAATCTGTACACTGGGAACCTCCTTTGCTTTGATAGGGAGCAAAAGATTAGGACAACATTCAGTTGCGTTTTATGTCATTTTGGAGGAGTGGATATCACAAAAAGCTTGGAAAAAAATCAGTATTAAACCAGTAGGAAGGTTAGTTGTCAGTTTGCTAAGGGGAGAATGAGCGAACAAAGGAAAACCAAGGAAATACAAGAAGGGAAGCTTGATATTGCCCTGCATGAGGCTGCATGGTGGCCCTGCAGGAGTGTAGTTTTGATTATTCTTTGTCAGATTAATAGAGAGATATCAGAATAACTGTTTCCTGAACATGGCTTTGCAGAGGGACCTTTGCAGCTTTCTGGTTTAAACCCAATGTTTGGCAGGTGCAAGCAAACCTCTCCCTCAAGTGTACACATGTTTTTTAAATAATGAATCAGTGCTTTCTGTTGGCTTTCCATTCATCAACTTGCTTTGGGATGGTTCACCACACTGGTATTGGGAGTGCCAGATTGGGGTTTTAGACATTGACTCTCCAGAAAGATCATGGTTGTTGAGCTGGAAGCTGAGTTATGTCTGTGTAAATGAAAGTTTAGCCTTAATTTCAGTATGACCATTAGTTTACCCCACATTTTAGCTTCTAAGGATGTGCTTTGGTTTTCTATAAACATCAAACCAGGACTTAATCTTTCTTTAAAGGAGCTGTGCAGGTTGGCAACCTTCATATCAGGGCATTGTGTTAAGCACTTTCTGTTTCCTTTTATATCACTGTGTGAAATCCAGGTTTATATAGGTTTATATATATATATATATATATATTTTTTTTTTTTTTCCTGGTAATCAGAAATAGATTGCAGTTAATCATTGTGATGTTATATGGTGCACTGCAGGTGACCTCTAGCCTCAAACAGCTCCTGAATGGTTGTCCTATGGGAATGGTCTCTTCTTGGCTTATAGAGAAGAGCAGTTGCCTTCAGGCTTTGGTTGTGAAATGTACGTGGCAAAGACTGCAAGTGTGGGATGATATTTGTTGTTCTCTGGTATCTACTTGGCAGTTGGTGAGCACCAGGAACACTTGCATGGCTTCAGAACTGCACTGTGCATCATCAACTGAACGGAATACATGAGCTCAGTAGACAAGAGGATTTTTTAGATGCAAATTGATCGGTAGTGTATACTGGTGGGGAAAGAGATAATGTGAGTGTAGGATACAATTGGAATAGTTATCGGAAGAAGATTTTGGTAAATACTTCTAATCTGGAAGTCAAATTCTGATGTTGGCTGTAGAGAAACTCCATTGATTTAGACCAGATGAAAACCTGACTCTTGCCATTTAGTTTGAATAGTGATATTTTGCTCTTTACAAAACAGCTGAAGTTGCTTAATGATAATCTGGCCAATTTGTGTTTGTTCAGAATTGCTGATGTGGGAGAGATTGATGGCAGCTGAGGCTAGGTTGGAATGCCTAAGCAGATCCAGTTAAATAAAAGGCTTTGAAATAGAGCCTTTTCTTTCAGCCTACTTTAGATGGTTCCTATCTTTAGGCTCTGACAGCTCTTTCAGATGATGAAGCAGGTGTATCTGAAATGGGACAGCAAGGGACAGCAGGGTTATAGAACGTGTCTACCTGATGATGTGAGTTTGTTAGCTTGCAAGTAGTGGATTTTGTTTTCCCTGCTACTTCTTGAGAAGGTAGGGAGAATAGCAGCATGGGGATGAGAGCGTTTATTTTCAGTCCCCTTCCTCATATTTTAACGTGATGGTTCTGAAAGTCAAGAGTGGTATTTGCATCATCATAACTTTCCTTCTGTGATATTCTCATTAGTTACAGATGTTTTCTTTGCTTTCTGAAGACATGAAGCCATAAGCAATGTCAGATCAGGCACAAAATAATATAGGAGCTGGTGCTATTAAACTTGTGGAAACAAAGGACACATGACAAATGCAGAATATTCAGATGCACATCTCTGTTAGGAAGACGTGATTTGCAAGGATCTTTCTAACATGGTATTGTAAATTTATTGCAGGTGTCGTTAGTGGCATGGAAAGATGGTCGCGAACAGATGATTCTCTTCTTATGGCCACAGGCATTAAGAGAGATATAAGTCAAGGTGAACTATAGGTTGGCATGACAAAGCTGGGCTGTTAATATCGTAAAGATTATTCATGTGCATATACTTTAACACAGTGGTCGCTGCTGCGACTACTGTTTAGGTACACAATATGCATCTAAATCTTACTGCACTGCGGAAAGCATTACCTTACAGAATCACAGAATGGTTTGAGTTGGAAAGGACCTTAAATCTCATCCAGTTCCAATGCCCTGCCATGGCCAGGGTCACCTTCCATTAGACCAGGTTGCTCCAAGCCATGTCCAGCTTGGCCTTGAACACTGCCAGAGGTGGGGCAGCCACAACTGAAGTAAGCTCTTGCATTCCACATTCCTTTCATTCCTGTTCCTGATCAGTTTAAGTCTGAGGAATGAACTTCCCATGCAGAGAGATGGACCTTTCCAAGGGCGTCCTGTCAGTATGTCTGTATCCAACCAGCTGAGCCCAAGTTTTGGTAGATTCTGAGAAACCAGTATGACTACAGATCCAAAAGTGATGGAATCATAATGAAGTCAAAGAGGTGGATGTCGATCAAAAAGCATTTGCTATGGCAATAGTAACTTACATAGTTTTTAAGTGAAGCACTGCCCGAGTTAGATTTATGTAGAATAGACTGTAGTCCAATGATAAGTGCATCATGAAATCAAAAAATACTACGTTGAAAAAAGGTAGGGAAAGTATTTCAGTGCAGTTGTGAAGCCAGGTCCTAGTGATCATGCTTATATTACAAACCCATGAAGTGTTCTGGTACAGAAACAGCATTAAATATGAGCACTGTTCAGAAGATGCTTACTTAAAATGGTGCTATTTTGTGTCACCATGCAAAACTGCCTGTATCACTAGTGTGGCTACTGAAACTTCCTATATATCTTACGCAAACCAGTGTAATGGGTGTTCTTGTCCAGGTGGAATGTAGCTGGTGTATTTCTTAAAACATGCTACTGTTATAAAATGAGGTAGAATTAAACCCAGTGTGAATTAGAAATGTGTCAGGGTATTACAAAAGGGATTTTTAGATCAGAATTAGTGTAATACAGGCAAGATTTCTGTGAAAAGATCTGGGAACAGAACCAAGGTTTCCTCTTTTTCTCTCTGCTCTATATAAAGAACTCACATATGCAGATTATAATTGCTGGGGTGAGTGGATGCCATATTATATAATGCTTCCACCCACATTTGTCTTTCCTAACCTCTACCATTTTTCCGGTGGGAGCACAACAGGAAAATCAGGAGCTTGATCCCGTTCACACTTTTGTGGGTTCTTTTATGAAATGGTATCATAAATCTGTTGGTGGGATCAGGCTTTTTACTCTCAGTGGGGACAAAAGATGGATGTGCATGTGCAAAATGCCTGCAGTACCAAAAATAGGGGCTGTATTTTTTCCTGTCATAACTTCACTTGAGTTGGTGGAGCTGTGCCAAGGCTGACTGCCCACAGTCTATAGGACAGCAGCCTGCCTGGCTGTAGTGAAGTTTGATGAGAAGGATTTTGCAGGAATGATTAAGCCTTCTGATAGTGACAGAACCTGGTGACATTTAAGGAATATTCATCTCAGATTAAAACGATTCTCTGGGAGTTTCCAGCTGCATCTGTAATGCCTGAAAGGCAAGGATAGCATTAATGAAGATGTTTTCAAGCCTTGAGTTGAGTTCCGTCAGCAATTCTGAATCACCAGACCAGTTAATAAGGTGTTCTAATTGATATAATAATTCTACAGAGTTTTTCCACTTATACTAATGTAACATTTGGCTACGCTGAGGACAGATAATAACTGCAAGTTGAAAGGCAGGTCTGATTCTTTGATCCTTTGCTACATTTCATGAAGCTTTTAATTTTACTTGCAGTACACATGTGCAATATCCATACAGGCATTTTCTTTACGCTTGATTCTAAAGACCCTGTTCAGTTGTTAATTGATAGTATCTGAGCAATGAAGGCAGCTTCAGTAGTTTTACTGTTCCAGAAACATCCATCTCATTCATAAAGATCATCTGTTCAAGAGCAGTCAGCCCTGGGTTTTGTTCTGTTCACTGGCTTTGTTGTGGGCAATGTGCTGACTTGCCTACAAGCTCTTGAACTACGAAGTGTTCAAATAGTTTCCACTGATGCGTTAAGGTCTGCAGCTCACATGAGTCTGCTCAGTCCACTTTTGAGAATATTAAGCCAATTCTGGGAGTCTTGGCACTTGAGATGATGCTCTGTGATGCTAAGTAGCCACAGCTTGAATCCTGAGCAATGGCATCTCTGGAGCTTAAAACTCAGTCCTATAAGCCAAGTCACCAGGGGGTTTTGTGTGTGGTTTTCTTCTTTCAATAATAGAGAAGTCAAGTGCTTGTTTATAGCATTTTTCTCTCCATATTCCCCCATTTGGGGAGTGGGTGGAAGCTCACTGGACTACAGGCAGATAAGGGGGGATGGTGTGGTTATTCAGGCGAAGGTACTCATCAAACTACAAGGGAACATTCCCCTGCTCAGTGGCTCATCTGACATTTGTGGCAGGAAGGAATGAAGCTCTTGCTTTCTGTTTAGATAATTTGCCTGCTTTTTAACTGACTCCTGTTATAGCTTAGATAGAGATTGTGGTGATTCAAAACAGGGGAAGGGAAAACTGGTGGGGCTTTTCAAAAAAGATAAGGAAGATAGGTTCCCACATCCCATCCAAAGTCCAAGAGAAGTAGTTTCTTTTTAAAATCCCAGCCTTAAAAACAGGTAAAATGTGGGTTTTCTTATTATTATTTGAAAACCAAGCTAGTTGCTTCCTAAGATAGGCCAAAACTGATGTTGCCCATCTTTGCAGATATAACCTGTAATATGATGTGTTAACAGCTTATGGCCTCATGGCATGGCTGCACTACCACTGGATACATTAATGTGCATTTCAGTGGCATTACGCTGTAGTGTTTGGATATATAAAGCAAAATATGCTTTATATACATATATGTACATTAAAAATCGTGATTATTAGATGACAGTGGATTGTGAATACAAACTCTTTTCTTAAATAGCCTTTTTTTACTAAATCCTTAAGAGAAGGAGTAATTCCAGGCTGTTCTTCAAATGTGTTACCAAAAATTTATGTTAAGCCTTGGTAAAGAAGGGACCCATATTACTGATTTGGCAAATCAACTGTTAAGAGCATGGATTGAGTGTAATCAGAAGCCATCATCTTCAGTAGGCAGGACTGCACACCAAGAAATAGAGTAGATTCCTCTAGCTGTGGAATATTCAACCTTTGATTCTTCATCAAAGAATCAGATTCAACAATTGTTAAAGAAGCAATGAAATGGATCTTCTTTTCTCAAATTAACTTGGTGTCTGTTTTGGTGTCCTGTAACCTAGCCAGTTTTCCAAGATGAAAGCACAACAACAAAAACTGACAAGTTTTGAGCATCTCGGATTGGTGGCCTGAACCTCATAAAACGTGTAAGTGAAGAACCGAACATAAAGCTGTCAATTAAATTTTCTAATAGCTCTTAAACATTACTAGATTTTATTACAGACCTAAAATTAGCCTTGTTTTCAGACTTGGAGCTTTTTCAAGTTTTTCGTACTTCAGCCTTTTAGCTAGCAAGGCTGAGTTTTCAGCACCCAACAATGGAAACAGTACTGGAGCATCTGACATGTTTCTGCTTCCATAACTAACAGGCCTTTATAGGGTAAATCAGGCTTTCTTCATCGAGTTGCTGGGCTTTGACATTTTCTATATAGCTGTGTTTAAGCTGACAACTGTGCATGGTGTTATGACAGGGGTGTAAACCACTAGAAGATGGAATAGCTCTGCTTTGGAGACAGGCTGAGAGAGCTGAGCTTATTCAACCCAGAGAAGAGAAGGCTCTGGGGAGACCTTAGAGCAGCTTCCAGTGCCTAAAGGGGCTACAGGAAACCTGGAGAGGGGCTTTGGACAGAGGCCTGTAGGCACAGGACAAGGGAGAATGGCTTTAACCGGACAGAGGGGAGACTGAGATGAGATCTTAAGCAAAAGTTCTTCCCGGTGAGGGTGGTGAGGCACTGGCACAGGTTGCCCAGAGAAGCTGTGGCTGCCCCATCCCTGGCAGTGTTCAAGGCCAGGTTGAACGGGGCTTGGAGCAACCTGGTCTAGTGGAAGGTGTCCCTGACCATGGCATGGGGTTGGAACTGGATGCACAGAGCCTCACCACCCTCACAGGGAAGAACTTCTACCTAAGATCTTATCTCAGTCTCCCCTCTCTCAGGTTAAAGCCATTCCCCCTTGTCCTGTTCCCTACAGGCCGTTCTAAGACGCCCCTCTCCAGCTTTCTTGTCAGTCCTTTTAGGTACTGGAAGGCTGCTGTCATTGCACTTTTCCATGTCTCCTGCTGGCTTTGTGAATATTATTCCAAGGCACTCTCACCTCTCTGTCTATAAAGTGAGAAACCTGTGTGGTAACTCAGAGCCTGTGGCTGTAATTACGGGGTGCTTGTATATTGAGCATTGTGGCACTGCATATTCTGGTGCTAAGACCCCCTTTACAAGTCCAGGGGCATATCCTGATGCCTGGAGTATCCATGTGGATCATACTTGCCATCCAGACCAGTGGTCTGTGGGCAGAAGGAGGGATATGTGCAGCTCTGAAATGTAGAATGCCTGGCAGAGATGGGAAATCCGGGGGCTATAACGCATCATGGATCATGGCCTCTGCTGAGTGGTATGAGGAGGAACCGGTGACACGGGGAGAAAGCTTCCGAGAGGCAAAGTGTTGCTATAATAGGGATGGATTACTCACTGCGCTTATTCAGATTCCTGTTAATGCTGGCAGCGGGAGTTTTCCCGAACACCAACGAACAATGAGTCATTCCCAGGTGTTTGGATTTGAAAAAGCTTTAGTTTTTTATTTCAATTTCAAAAAGAAACCGGCACAGCCCCCGCCACACGCTTTGCCGCGTTCCCTGGGAGCTGAAGCCACTCCTCCGCTGCGCAGAGAGGGATTGATTCCATTGCTTTACTTCACTTTGGATTTATTCTTTCCTTGCCTGCCCCGAGCAGGCAGGACCAATCCGGGGGCCTCCCTGACTGTTCCAGTGCCTTTTCCCTCCCCTCTCCGGGTGGGAAACCGCTCCACTGCAGGAGGGAAAATGAGGTGGTGGTTGCTGTTCTCCCTTCCGTCTGCCAGCTGAATGAGTTTTATTAGGTTTTGCTTCATTTCGTTTTTCCTCCAGGTTTCCTGCTCGTCACTGGGGCAGCCAGGAAATTCTGTGGCCACTGGCTTGTTTTCGTTTAAAATCTTAGCTGTCAGTGGACGTTTCTTCTCCTGTTCCAGCATTGTCCTGTTCACGGCTTTTAAGGCTTAAGAAGCTTGATTCTGTAAGGCTTGTATCCAAGGGCATCAGTCATTAACACACTGAGCTACATCTGCTTCTTGGCTAAGACTGAAGAAAGACATCTTAAGCTGGAAATCCTGCTTGCTCACTCGCTCGCTCTCTAGTGCAGATGGAAGAAGCAGCATATGCAGCAGCAGGTTCTTTTTTCTTACGATGATGACTATTATTGTTCCAAAAGGCTGCCTCACTTTGGAGATGCGCTGACAAGATAATGGAGTGAAAGTCTCCTGTTTCCAGGGAAGAAAATTACGGCAATCAGCCAAAGAAAGGAAAAGGAGCAAGTTAAATAACAGCAGAAATAGGAAGGAGGACAGTGGTGAAGAACTGAAAATAAAATTAGAGGAAACAGGTGGAAGGCTGGCATAAAGCTGGGAGGGATTTTAGGCTCGTGTGTTTTGCCTCCCCCCCACACCCCTTTTTTGTTATGTTTTTTTTTTTTTTTTTTTTTTTTCTTTATTGCTTGTCTTCTTGGTAGGCTTTATTGTTACTTTTAAAATCTAAGCTGGTTTTGGAGATCCCTGCGGGAAAGCAGGCTGCTTTAGTGTAGAGCAGCGTCCCCAACGTGTCCTTTTCTCTTTCCCTGCCTGCTGTCTCTGCTGTTGCTGCTGCTGCTGACAGAAACGTGTTAGGAAAGCAGAAAGAGAAAATGCCAGCCATCCTGGTAGCCTCCAAAATGAAATCGGGACTACCTAAACCCGTCCACAGCGCTGCTCCAATCCTGCATGTCCCAACGGCCAGGGCCATCCCACAGCCCTGTTACCTGAAGTTTGGGAACAAGGTGGAGGTGACGAAGCCATTGTATTCCAGCCAGATTCCTCTCAAATCTTCGAGTGGACAAGAAAACGGAGGAGATGGACTCCCACCAAGGAAGAGTGGCTCTGTAGAAAATGGATTTGACACACAGGTTAGGAGGCACCCGGTGCTGGGGTGGTGTGTGCAGGGATGTATTTCTATACTGAATCTGTGCACCAGGTTTTCAGAGGTGGATAGCAGTGGTGTTAACAGCAGTGAGAGTATATATGTAATAACATCTGTCTGCAGTGGTGGGATGGTTTCTATTCTGCATAGTGGCATGTGTTATCCAGGGATGGTTTTGCATTTCTGTCAGCATATGGTGGAGCTGCTGGTGAGGTGGTGAGGGCTGGTGCAATATGTGCTGTTTGCCCATGCGTTGCCTTCCCACCTGCCTTTGCTTGGACTTGGGGGGGTTTATGGAAGGGAGATGGTAGAGATGTTGTTTATGGGGTGGGTGTTCTTTGTGTTCTTTCTATAGGTGCTGAGTGTAACAGCTGGGATGGGAATGGATTGCTGGTTGTCAGGAATGTGTTTTGTGTTTGGTTACCTACTGTACCAGAGCATTAGTTGTGCGAACATTAGGTATTTGTTGTTGTGTAAGGAGTGAATGGGAGGCAGTGTTTCAGCTGAAATTACCATATGCATATCATTCTCAGTGCAGCTAGATCAAATCGTTTATGTAGGGAATGAACACTCGAGTGGAATTGTCTGGTTTAATGCCACATATGCATGACATCATAGATGCAGCCCATTATCAGTAAGCATCTTTTAGATTTCCCTTTCATGTGTATCAGTTTTCTGACATATTTTTAGAGATGCTGCTTTCTGTATCTCCATCTGTAGGAAGAAGGTACGTTCTTCAGCTCACTGGATTTTTATCAGCACAGTGACACTTCCAGCATGGCTAACATTGCCTTGTGCTGCTGATGCCCCAGTGTGCTCACCAGTAGTGTAAGCACACAGAGTTCGTGTTCGCCTACTACAGGGTGAGCAAAGCAGACAGGCTGCTGCAGCAAGCAGAATTGATTGACGTTACACAGATATTGCAGTGGAGCAGAATGGTGTATTTTGGCAACAGCCATATCCATGACAAGATCTGAGCCCAGGAGAAAGTGATACCATTACACTGGGATAGGGAAATGATGACAGATACCTTTATTTTTTTTATCTTTTGCTTCCTCAAGCAGACCATCCCTACCATCCAGATTTTTAATTCTATGCCTTCTTAATGCTACTCTGTTCAGATCAGCCTGACTACTGATTGGCCCTGTGCCCTGGATTTTAGGATTGTTGCTGGTAGACAGGGTTATGTCTCAGTCTGCTCAGGCCAGACAAATGAGAGTGTAGCAGTTCCTGAGGGTCTGAGAGCAGGAAAAGGAGACAGGCAAGTACTGATGGCAGGATGGTGGCAGCAGACTGACCAACCTGTGCCTCACATCTTGTTCTTAGGGGAGAAACAAGTACTCTTTTTACTTCGTGCTGGATCCTGTCCTTGGGATTATGAAATATCAGCAAAAGCTCATTATATGCTGCTCTTTCTCTCAGACTCACCTGGGGTTTTGCATAGACATTTGTGCAGAAGTGTTACTCATCACTCATAACAGTTTAGAATGCCTATGGCAGGGAGGTTAGAACTAGATGAGCTTTAAGGTCTTTTTCCAACCTAAGCATTCTGCAATTCTACGAATCAGAGAGATTCTCCCATTGGTAGCTGTTTGCAGCAGTAAGGGGAATACTGTGATGGTTTTAACCCTTCTCCAGATGTGGAACAAACCCTTTTTTTATATCCTGATAATGAAAGGGTCTTCATGCTAACTTGATACATTTCAACAGAGAGTGATTTTGGCTAAAGAAATTTCAAATAAATTTGCCTTTTGAATAACCTCAACAGCAGGAGAAATCGCTTTGTCGCTCTCAGTAACCTCATTTGGGTAACAGGCTTAGCAGATGACCAGTACCTTTTAAGGTGTGAACCGCTGAGGTCTGGTTTACTACCCATTGTCTTGAATAAGCACAGTCCTATTTTGTTACTCTCATGAATCCAACTTTGATCCCTCTGCCCACATAAGCATGTAGGATTTTGCCATTCAAGGTCATATTTTAGGATGTTGGTCTGTATTTGAAGGGAGGATTTTTTCCAGATTGGTTATATCAAGGGCACTGTTCTTTTTTTTTATTCTACCACTCCTTCCTCCCGAGGAAGGAGAACAGGATGGATGGACATGTGCCAGATGCTGTGTCAGCAGCTGAAGTATTTTTATCTTGGAAAACCTTCATCTACATTCAGGTATAGAAATGCTTTCTGGTAATAAGCCTAGGAAGGTTTAGTATTAAACACTGCACTAGGACTAAATACCTCAAGAATCATAGCTATGTCCTATGGAGTAATGACTCGCTTCTCTGGATATTTTATCTTATACAGCAATGTGGCCTTCACTATTTTATTGTACCTGGTATTCCCTATGAGGGCAGTTCTGTTCTTACTGTGGCATTTTGAGTGTAGTTCACAAGTTGAACTGATACTAAATGTTTGGTACCTATCTTTTGTAGATCTTGGTCACCGCATGGAGTCTGCAGCCCAAGGGGAAAGACATAATATCCTCCTGTGTGGGTTAAAGAGAGATTGTGACACCTGAATCAAATCTTCCAATACCTAAAGGGGCTGACAAGAAATCTGGAGAGGGCATTTGACATGGCCTGCAGGGACAGGACAAGGGGGAGTGGCTTTAACCTGACAGAGGGGAGGTTGAGGTGAGATCTTAGGCAGAAGTTCTTCCCTGTGAGGGTGGTGAGGCACTGGCACAGGTTGCCCAGAGAAGCTGTGGCTGCCCCATCACTGGCAGTGCTCAAGACCAGGTTGGACAGGACTTATAGCAGCGTAGTTTAGTGGAATGTGCCCCTGTCTGTGGAAGGGGGTTGCATCTGGATGAGTTTTGAGGTGCTTTACAACCCAAACCATTCTATGAAAAATCAAAGAAATAAAAATGACTGACATCCACGAAACTGGTGCCTCAGTCCTTGCTGAGGTTCAGTTTGGAATTTGAAACCCCAAACTCCCTGTTGGAGCTAGCGGCTATCAAAACCCAAGGTGATATCAGGCCACTTTCAGCGCAAGTGGTGGAGAAGCATTGCTTTTGTCCAACCGCTTAGTGTTTCAAGCATTCACTCAAGAGATTTCAGCTTCTATTTCAACACAAGGGAATTCAAACTCCTATTGTATCTTTGAGGGCATTTGTAATCAATAAGCCACAGGATGTTCTGGGAGTATTTTAGGGAGCTGCTCTTAGTTATGTTGGAGTCCTCTTTGCAGTACATTACACAGAATTCAGTTGCATGCACAGAATAAGGAGAGAGCATAATTTGACCTAATGTTTAGGACATCTGCTTGGTCTTGTACTGTACCAGAGGGGATGGAAGGCTGAAATAGATAGGTTGTCCACCTTTAATTATTAGTACATATGAGTTTTTCTCTTCCATTATGGTATATATATGCTTCCACTTTGAATTTGTGGATGCTTTTTCCCTGCAATTTGTTCTTTGTTGGTGACATGGACAGTGGGATTGAGTGCGCCCTCAGCAAGTTTGCCGATGACACCAAGCTGTGTGGTTTG
>JAOEHY010005272.1:0-12936 GCA_025447955.1 Psilopsiagon aurifrons | reverse complement strand
CCTCAGCTGCACCAGGGCAGGGTGAGATGGAGCTGAGGAGCAATTCCTGCCCCAAAGGGTGCTCAGCATTGGAACTGTCCAGAGCAGGGCTGGAGCCACCGTGCCTGCAGTGTTCACACACTGTGGAGATGAGGCCTCAGTGCCATGGGGCAGTGGTGGCCTTGGCAGTGCTGGGGAATGGTTGGACTGGAGGAGCTTAAAGGGCTTTTCCAACCTGGTTGATTCTGTGATTCTATGATTCTTATTGCTCTCACTCTCTCCCCGTTGCCTCGACAGGGCCCCCCGCGCTGCTCCTCACTGCAGGCACCCATCATGTTGCTCTCGGGTCATGAGGGGGAGGTATACTGCTGCAAGTTCCACCCCAATGGCAACACACTTGCCTCTGCTGGCTTCGACAGGCTCATCTGTGAGTACCAGGCACAGGTGTCCCAGTCAGTGCTGGTTCCATGGAGTGGAGCCCTCAGCTTCCTGGGGCCTGAGCTTCCTCTTAGGGGTGTGAGAAAGGAGCCATGCAGCAGTTCAGGGAGGGGATTCTCCCCCTCTGCTGTGCTCTGGGGAGACCCCCCCCCCCCTTGCAGTCCTGATCCAGCTCTGGGGCAGCAGCACAAGAGGGACATGGAGCTGCTGGAGGGAGTCCAGAGGAGGGCACGGAGATGCTGCAAGGGCTGGAGAGGAGAAGGCTCCAGGAAGGCCTTATTGTGGCCCTTCAGTTTTTAAAAGAGGCCTATAGGAAAGATGGGGAGAGACTTCTCAGTAGGGCCTGTTGTGATAGGGCAAGGGGTGATGGGTTTAAAGTAAATAGAGAGGGGATACAGGCTGGATGTAAGGAAAGAATTCTTTACAATGAGAGTGGCAAAACACTGCGCAAGTTGGAGCCATTCAGGGCCAGGCTGGATGTGGTTCTGGGCAGCCTGATCTCGTTGAAGATGTTCCTTTCCATAGCAGTCAGTTGGAACTGGATGAGCTTCAGAGTTCCCTTCCAGCCCAAGCTATGCAAGGATTCTCTATCCCAGCTGAAACCAGGACATTCAGAGGGGCTCATAGCTGGTGTGCCCCATTCTGTGCCTGCAGCACCCTTCAGAAGCACAGCCTTTAATGCTGCGGGTTGTTGAGGTGAAGGTTATTTTCTTCATAAATTCAGCTTGATCTAAACCCATCAATCAGCTCAAATCAGCTCTGTCCTCCTGGGACTCACATAATGCCTCTTCGTTGCTGTTCCTCCCTGGTGGTGATGATTGTGGTGATGATACAGAGCTCATTTAGCTGAATTCCTGGAGACCAGCCCTTCACATCAGGGAGGTGTTTCCATGTTTCCTGTTCTTCCCAATTCCCTCCCTTTCCCCCAGTGCTGTGGAACGTCTACGGGGACTGTGATAACTACGCCACCCTGAAGGGACACAGCGGGGCAGTCATGGAGTTGCATTACAACACTGATGGCAGGTAAGCTGATGCTGGTGGCACTTGGCCTCAGTCACAGCTCTTTCTGAAGGTGCTTTCTGCTGAAGTCCCACCACATCCCTGTTTGTTCATATGGCCAATGCTTGTGGTGTGGCTTTCCCACACAAGGCACTGTGTGAGAAAGGCACTGTGGAACTGGATGAGCTTCAGGTCCTTTCCAACCCTGCCCATTCTATGATTCTATGAAATCTTCCATGGGGGGACATGCACCCACAGCCACACCACCATGGAGGGTGGGTTTGGGGGTGTTTTCCATCCCATCCCATCCCCTGCATACTGATGTCTCACAGAGCAACTTGATCCCATCACCGAACAGGACAATGTTGGCCAGTGGGGACAAGGAGCAGGATGAGCAGAGGAAGACACCAGGGAAGCGAACAGTTCCTCTGGGATGATTTTCTCACTGCTCCAAGCTCTGGTGTTGGAGGTGTCGCTGGCAGGGAACGGTGCCAGCTTGGGCTTGAGCAAAGGATGCGGAGTCACCACTAGTACCCTTGAATTTGGTCTGGAGGAGCAGAGGAAAGTTAATGTTGGTCATCTGGGAGACACTGGGGAGGGAAAGAACATGTGTGAGTCATTTGTGTAAGCCTGAAACAGTCCAGTCTTGGTATTCAGGGGATATCTGTTAGCTTAAAAGACCATTCCACTGTTGCATCTACGCCGTTGCCACTCAGTTTTCCTTCCGGGTAGTGTTTGAAAATGCAGAAAACCAACGTCTATGTATCTTGAAATGGGGGTGCCTCCAGTGTAGCTGCTTCACCATCAGCCTCTTCTGAAACACCACCTTTGCCTTGGTGTGTGGAGGAGATTCTTCTCTGTGGCCTGTTCCCACCTTTGATCACATAAATTCAGAGTTAAAAAGGTGGGAGGGGAGAAATGTTCCTGAAATTGGGATCCTCACAGTGACTCTCCTTTGCAGCATGCTCTTCTCAGCATCCACAGACAAAACAGTGGCGGTGTGGGACAGTGAGACTGGAGAGAGGGTGAAGAGGCTGAAGGGCCACACATCCTTCGTGAACTCCTGCTACCCAGCGAGGCGAGGGCCTCAGCTCGTCTGCACAGGCAGTGATGATGGGACAGTGAAGGTTAGTGTGTGGTGGGAGGAGATAGTCTGGGCTGAGAGATGGGATCTCTGAAAGAATTTGGGGGGTTTTCCTATTTAAGTGGGCTAAATCCAGCCTTTCATCAGTGTTCTCATTCTGTTAACTGACAACTTAGTCTTCAGACATTAAAACATTGAAATCAAATTTGATTGCTCCTTTGTTACTGTCATTCTTGGGGGGTTATAGAGACCTCCTGAGATCAAAAGAGAGAATCTCAGGAGAGCCCTCTGAGCCTCTGCCACATGTGGCAGGGGGTAGGAACTGGGTGATCTTAAGGTCCTTTCCAACCCAAACCATTCTATGATTCTATAAATCCATACAGCTGCCTGTCATTTTGTCATGAAATATCTCTGTGCAGTGTTTATTACAAGTGCTGTGTCTTTTCAGCTGTGGGATATCAGGAAAAAAGCTGCTGTCCAGACATTCCAGAACACGTACCAGGTCCTGGCTGTGACGTTCAATGACACCAGCGATCAGATCATATCCGGAGGCATCGACAATGACATTAAGGTGAACGCCCTTATCCTCACGTGCTTTTCCAGCCACGCAGACCTTTTCCATCCCATCACATCTTCCTTTTCTCAAGGCCAAATGTGGAAGCCTGTTGGTTAATTTTACTGTCACAAGAACCACGTGGACCTCCTGTGTCTGACCTCGCTGTTGACTTAGGGCCAGTAAGCTCTGTGAGAGTTGCTCCAGGGCTCTTTGCCATGTGACAGCCTGGGCAGCCCTGGCATTCCTGGCCAAGTGTCTCAGCGCTGCTGTCACCCACTGGAGCAGACATGGGATGCTGCTCTTCTGGCAGCCTGTGCCTGTTCTGCAGGCTCTAGAGCCATATATGAGGTAAGCTAAAGAAAATGTGGCGACGCATCCACACTCTATGACCTCTGCTCCAGTTTGCAGCTCATTTTGTCACCTGCTAGTTTGGAAAGTTCTTATTTAAGAGGCAGGTCAGGGTTTCATTCAGCTGGTGACAGATTCTCCAGATGCTGCATGGTTTAATCTGTCTTCCTGGCCCTTTAGGCTCAGGCTCCAGCCTCACCTAGGTGTAGGGAGCATGTGGTTGTCACAGAGCCATCACTGAGTGTGGCATCAGCAGAACTGTTCCCACTGCTCTGCTTTGGGAGAGAACAGTGGAATTTGGGGGATTGAACAACTGCTCTGTGCCATCAGTCAGTGGAATTTGGGAGCTGGGGGAGCTCTAGCCAAACGGAGAGGGATTCCTGCATGTTTGGGGCTGCTGACATTGAACTCCTTGGTGGTTGAATGTGTCTAAGGGGCAAATTCCACTTTTCCCAATACACACATAAAATTCTAGTCTCTTACTTTAGCCATTCAGACCTCCCCAGCTGGAATCAAAAGCTGATGTTTGCTGAGATCAATATCTGTGTGAAACACTTTGGAACCGTCAGTTCCAGCAGTCCTGGCTGTCTTGTTGCTAAACTGTGGTTCTGTTGTGTGCGAAGGTGTGGGACCTGCGCCAGAACAAGCTCACTTACACGATGAGAGGACATGCAGACTCAGTGACAGGCCTCAGCCTGAGCTCTGAAGGCTCCTACCTGCTCTCCAACGCCATGGACAACACAGGTACATCCTACCTGCTGTGAGGGCACAGCAGCCAAGAGCTGCTCTCTTGCACCAGCTTTGCACCATGTTTAGGAATAGCTCGACTGGTGTGATGTCAAAACACAAGATCCAGCCATGGGGATAAGCTGAAGGGAATCTGGCTCCTCCAGAGTTAAGGCTGGAATTCTTGTTACAGCAGTGACAGTCTTGTCCTTTGCAGGGAGGGAGCAGCTGCAGTGGAGGGTTTGTCACGGCTCCAAAGGGCAGGGAGGACATACTGTGGCACACGTTGTTTGCACAGACAGTTGAACACAGGCTCAGCCTGGCTCTTGTCAGGGAGGTTTGGCTCTTTCCCTGCGGCGGGAATGACAGCAGATTCCAGACTGTCTCCTGGGGGGTGTTTGGTGAAGCTGCTCAGCACTGTGGTCATGGAGTGCTAGAACAAAGAGAAGGTTCATGCAAACAGATGGTGCCTCATTTGTGTAAGTGTTGGTTTGGACTTTCCCCCTCCTGTTGGTGGGGTCTTGGTGTGATTATAAATGTCTGTGTTTTACCTTTCACACCAGAGCTTTCTGCAGGGGGAAGCTGCTGCTTTCCCTTTGCTTCTGCAGAGATAGTAGTTAAGATTTCACTATGAGGGTGCTGAGGCGTTGGCACAGGGTGCTCAGAGAAGCTGTGGCTGCCCCATCCCTGGCAGTGTTCAAGGCCAGGTTGGACACGGGCTTGGAGCAACTGCTCCAGTGGAAGGTGTCCCTGCCTGTGGCAGGGGTTGGAACTGAAGGAGCTTTAAGGTCCTTTCCAACCCAAACCAGGCTGGGGTTCTATGGAGAGAACAAGGAGCTTTGCTCATCAGCAGCACATCTTTGGGAAAGAAGCATTCCTGAAGCTGCCCTGTGCCACCTTCAGCTGGTGACTGTGAGCTCTGTGTTGCAGTTCGCATCTGGGACGTGCGGCCCTTCGCCCCTAAGGAGAGATGTGTGAAGATCTTCCAGGGCAACGTGCACAACTTTGAGAAGGTGAGTGTCCTGCAGAGCAGAAAGTGGTGGTTGGGAAGCGCTGCTGCAATTAACTGCGCTGCAAATTGTTTCTTCAATTCAAGTTTAAACCGGAAAGGCTTTAATAAGAGCTCAAAGAAAGATGAATGCACAAAGTGGGATTCCAATTAAAACTGCAGTAACCAGATTTCTTTGCTCACTTCACTGTAATTAGCTGTAAATTAAGTATTTTCTACATTTACTACCTACTTGGTGTAAAATAAGAAGGCGCTGGATGGTGTCTGCCATAAACCAAAATCTGTAATTACCATCTCATCGGGATCATTAAAGTGGTGCTCGTGATGTTGAAAGTCTCGTGGTGATCTTGAGTAGAGGGGGAAGGCTAAATCTTCCTTTGCAAACACATCCGTGCTGCTTCTTTCATTTTAGAACCTTCTGAGGTGCTCTTGGTCCCCGGATGGGAGTAAAATAGCTGGGGGCTCGGCTGACAGGTGAGTTGCTGCTGCCTTCCCTGTTACCATGAATCCAGGTGCTCCTGGGATGAATCAGATTGTGTTGGCTGCCCTGATTGCTACAGTGATGTGTTTCTGTTGCCTTTGTGGCAGTGGAGGAGCACCATATAGTTGTAAAATCATCTTCTCATTGTCAAAAGCTGGTAAGAGATCTGCGTTACTGCTTATGTTCAACCACGGGTTCCCACCTCAGGAGCAGCAGATGACAGGAGCATGGTTCATGTTGGACTAGGACCCATGTGGTTGTACTAGCAGGTTCTTGTGAGCCTCTTCAGGACCCAGGGAGTCTGGGAAGTGTGTGTAGTGTGGGGGCTGTACTGCTGAGGACCACAAATACTGGTTTAAATTGCTATGTGGCAGCTTGCAGGAGGCACCAGTGGTGTTCCAAGGATCACTCTTGATCCTTACTGTAATTCATGAGTAACAAGAACTAAAGATCTGGCTAAATTAGCACATATTAGACTTTAAAATGAGATATCCTGTAAGCTAAGGCAGCTGAGGACTGTAAGGGGCAGGGGGAAGAAGCCAGCAGAAGGTCCATGGCAGACACTGAAGGTCACTGTGAAGGATACCAACTGCCACTGGAGCAAATCCAGACACACCCTCAGTGCCATGGAGACAGGAATTCCTGCAAGCTGGAGGCCAGGAGTTGGAGCAGTAATCAGCAGATTAATGAGTTTCTGATAGAGGAGAGGGGGAACTTTAGCTCTCACTGGCCAGATATAGTGGGGCAGCTGTCACAGCAAGTGGCTGAGCTGTGACTCCTTTGCAGCACATGGTGGAGGGACGCCTGTGTCCCTCCAGCCACTGGGCCATTGGGTTAGTTCTGCAGATGCTGGTGTAGCTCTGAGGTCTGACAGCAGCTCTGTGGTGCTATTCCATGGGGAAGAGCAGGCGGGCAGGTCCCAGGGCAGCTTAGACAAGGCTGTGCAAATCCTTCTGCCATCTGTGAGCTTTTCAGTTTGGTTTTGAGGAGTTTCTGCTGGGAAAGCAAAGCAAGGTTAAATAAATGTGCCATTTGTCTGTGTACAAAATAACTCCTCAGTGATGAGAACCACAGAATCAACCAGGTTGGAAAAGCCCTTTAAACTCATCCAGTCCAACCGCTCCCCAGCACTGCCAAGGCCACCACTGACCCATGGCACTGAGGGCCTCACCTGCACAGTGTGTGAACACTGCAGGGACGGTGGCTCCAGCACTGCCCTATTCCAATGCCTGAGCACTCTTTGGGGAAGGAGTTGTTCCTCATCTCCATCTAAACCTCCCTTGGAGGTTTCCACACCAGGAGCTGGATCTGTGTGAGGCCGGGTGCTGAGCCAGTGCAGGGATGAGCTGTTGGAGAGGATGAGCTGTTGCTTTGCCTCCTCAATGCACTCACAGAGCCTCTCTTGTAGGTTTGTGTACGTGTGGGACACCACATCCAGGAGGATTCTGTACAAGCTGCCAGGCCACGCTGGGTCAGTGAATGAGCTGGCTTTCCATCCGGAGGAACCCATTAGTAAGTGCTCTCCACCTGAAGTCAGAAGGGGCAATAGTTTCAGGGTTGGTTGAACTGCTCATCCTCTGGGAAACAGCCCCACAATTGCCTGTGGCCCAGAGCCCTGGGTATCACACGAATGTCATGGAATAACAGAGTGGTTTGGCTTGGAAGGGACCATAAATCTCATCCAGTTCCAGCTCCGTGCCACAGGCAGGGCCACCTCTCACTAGAGCAGAGTGCTTTAAGCTCCCTTCCAACCCAACCCTGTCTGTGATTCTATGCTCAGCTGGCACACACCGGTGTGTGAGTTCACACAGAGATAACCAAACCTCTCCTGGGCTCAAATGAAGCCGTTGTCAGTGTCAAGAGTGGCACTTCTGGCTCGTTCTTGTGTATTGAATCCTCTGAAGAGCCTTTTCGAGGTGCAGGTGGTGCTTTGGAGCTGATCTTCAGCTGCCTTTGCCCTCTCCTGGTTCATTACCACCACCATTGAGGCTTCCCTGGGCAGCCTGTGCCCTCTAGCGGCGTGCAGGCCCCAGGCAGCCTCCCAGCTGTGAAAACAACCCCTTGGGATGCTCCAGAGCACTACCAGCGTCTTCATACACCTCTCGTTACTGCTTTAATGCTCAGACATTGCAGGCAGTGTGTGGTTCTGCCTGTTTTGGGTTAGGGGAATGGCAACCATGGTGTGCAGTGGTCAGAGGAGCAGTCCCATGGAGTGGTTGTGAGGAGCAAAAGCAATTTGGCTTTATAGCTCACAAGCAGCAAATGAAATGAGTTCAGTTCCAACTCTATGTGTTTTGTGGAGATTCCAAACTGTTGTGTTTAACATATTGTTCTTTTCCCATCTCTCTCCTTCAGTTCTCTCTGCATCCAGTGACAAAAGGCTGTACATGGGGGAGATCCAGTGAAGGCAACAAGGAGATGGGATCCATGATTCTTGGTTTACAGAGGTGGGATTGACATTACCTCTTGCTGGTGCCAGACCCCCTCACACTTATGGCACTGGGAAACCATTGAAGCAGCTCAGTGTGACAAACTGCCCTCCTCAGGCTGTAATGTCACTGTACAGCTTCCTTCCAACCTCCCTTCTGTGGGGAGGAAGGAAAAGTAGGAATTGAAAGGAATTTGGTTTTGGCTGTACCACAGACGATTAAACCCTTCCCCAGCTCACTTGAAATTGGTAAAAGTTGTTCAAGGTCCACATGTGCTTTGTATATTCTTTGTCCATTTCTCTTGAGTTTTTTATACAGTGAAAATTGAAATAGATGGCTTTTTGCAAGAACTTTGTGTGTGGGATTTATTGTTCCGGTTTACTCTTCACTGTCCTGCACTAAATCAGCACTTGTCTGCACCCCAGGGAGACCACAGATGTTAACTCCATAGAAGCACAGCATGGTTTGGGTTGGAAGGGGACCCTCACAGGGAAGAGCTTCTGCCTCAGAGCTCATCTCAGTCTCCCCTCTGGCAGTTAAAGCCATTCCCCTGTCCTGTCCCTGCAGGCCTTTGTCCAAAGCCCCTCTCCAGGTTTCCTGCAGCCCCTTTAGGCACTGGAGCTGCTCTCCAGTGCCCTCGCAGCATCTCCGTGGCCTCTTCTGGACTCTCTCCAGCAGCTCCACGTCCCTCTGTGCTGTTGCCCCAGAGCTGGATCAGGACTGCAGGGGGGTCTCCCAGAGCACAGCAGAGGGGCAGAATCCCCTCCCTGAGCTGCTGCTCGTGCTATGGGAGTGCAGCCCAGCACACAGACATTCATACACAAGCACACATGCACACAGGTGCAAACATGCATGTATCCATGCACACCCACCTGCATGTGCACTTTTGAACATGTACCCATGTGTACTCCCATGTACTCACAGCCCCCCAGACTGTCAGGGCCAGCACCAGGCCTTGGGGTCAGGGTGATGCTCTGTACCAGGTACCACAGCTCCAGGGGGTTTGAGGCTGCTTTTCCTACCAGTTCCCTGTCCCAGGGTTCCCGGTCCTTGCCTTGGGCCCCTCTTGGCTCCCATCCCACACTGGAGCTGCACCAGCTCCAGGGTATCGCAGCAGCAAAGTGTTAAAGGCATAATCCAAGCACAGAGCAAATTGTTCTCTTAAACAGGTTCATTCCTCCAAGGGAGGTCTTTGCTTGAGAGATTTCCACCAGAAATTAAATCTTTCCTGGGATCCAGATAAATGTCCTCTGTGTGATAGAGCTTCCCTGGCTTCCCCTGGCAGGGACACCCTGTGTCCTCATCCCCATCCTAGTCCTGGACCCTTCAGCAACGCCAGCATCATCAGGAGATCGGGGCTGGATGCAGATGTCGTACCCAGAGTGGGCTGATCCTGTGCTGGGTGCTGGGCACAACAGAGCATCACTGGGAAGTCCTGCCTCAGCCAAGGGCACCCCTGGCCCTGCCACCCCCTTCCATTGCCTCCCTGTCCTTCCTCCAGTCCTTCTCCTCCCGCTGCTCAGAGGCTCTTAATGAATTGTGCTAGTTACAATAAGCAAGCGATAACTTCTAAGAGGATAGAAAACAATTATTTGCTCTGTTGGGAAATAGATGATACTTTAGTGTCTATTTAATGGGAAACTAATTAAATTACATGAACAAGTGAATAGAAGTTTTTTGTTAATTATGAATTTTGCGAGCTACAAAGGCTCAATGCTGATGGGTTCTGTAATGTGCCAGGCTGCTCGCGAGACACCCAGATAAGATGACAACGGAGGGAGAATGGTGTGAATGCATTTTAATTTCTCTATCAATTCAACATGAGCCAGAGGAACGGGGATCCATTAACAGTGATCCAAGGAACCGGGGGTGCTTTGCAGCCTGGGGCCTCAGGAGGTTAAAATCGGGGAGGAATCGGTTAAATAGAGAGCGTCTTTGCTGCTTTGCTCCATCGTGAGCCTTCTGCTGGGGCTGGGAGCTGGAGCACACCCCCCATGGGGTGGCACGAGGGGTCCCTCGGTGTCACTGTGGGTTGGGGCTGTTCCAGGTGAGGTGAGGAGGAGGAGGATGGGTTCAGGGTCAAGGCCAGCAGCAGAGGTGCTGAGCGAGAGCTGGTGACGGCTGTGCTGGCAGGAGACTGATGCCCAGGTTTGGGGTCCCCATCATGAACCTCCATCTAAAGCTCCCCTGGTGCAGCTGAGGCCGTTTCCTCCTGTCCCATCCCTTGCTCCTTGGGAGCAGAGCCCAGCCCCTTCCTGGCTCCATCCTCCTGTCAGGCACTCATAGGGAGCAATAAGGCCATTGGAGTGCTTTATTGCAAACGAAAAGGGAACGAAAGCCAAATGTGGGCTCATTTCCCACCCACAACATAGATGAAGTCCTCTCCTCGCCTCCTAGGGAAGCACTTGACACATTGTGTTGACCTTTTCTAGTCTACAATTGATTCCTCATGCAGCTCCACCTGCTCGGGAGCCATTGGATTGGGGTTTGTGGGTTTACATCATGGCTTTTTGCCTTTTCCTGGCATTTTTAGGAGCTGGCCGGACAGGCTGAGCTGAGCGGATTTGGACATTGCCAAGGAGATGCTGTGGGTGCTTGGGCCTTGTTTTGACCCATGGGGTGAAACCAGTCCCTCTGCTTTGGGTTTCTGCTGTGCTTAAATCCCAGAGGAACCCACAAGCTCGATGCTGGGCTTTTATGCATCCAGATAGCCCGCAGGGGCACAGGACACCTCTCCCCAAGGGATGAGGGTGATGGAATCTCGCTCAGGCTCTTGGTGAGGACCTGGAGATAAGGTAGAAGAAATGCAGAGGTCCCTGTGTTTCAAACAGCGAGTGGCTCAGCCTGGGTGCAACCACCTCTCCAGGCCCCTTGCTTCAGAGCATCAGCTGGTGAGAACCCCCTGCATGGTTTTTGCATTCCTGGAAGCCACACACAGGGAAGGAGGGAAATTCCCACTACAGAGAATGAAAGAAAAGCTCCAGGTCCCAGCAGCACATGGGGATGGGATGGGCCCTTGGTTAGACCATGGCCAGGTGACACTTGCACATTAATGTACCTGTAAGGTTTGCAGCCCCTCGGATCCGGTGCAGAGCAGCTCTGACACCTATAACACTCTGTGGGGCTGGTTTAGGAGATGCTTCCTTATAAAAAACAGAGCTAAGGATTAAGAAATCACGGAAGGGAAAAGCAGCGAAGTGTTCCCGAGTCCTTCTGCTGGTGGCACTTCAGCAGGAGGTTCCTACAGCAGCATCCCAGCTGTGCCTTGCAGGATGTGCGCTCTCCGATCCCCCTGAAGCTGTGCTGTGAAAGCAGAACAAAGGCGAGCAGGGTGGGTGCGGGTTGGGGCCGGACCTCGCCAGCTCTGCCGGGTTTAAGCCCTCCAGGAGCGCAGCCCCGGAGCCCGGTGGGTGCTGCCTCCCCTCCGGCCCGCGGGTGCTCCCGGCCCTGGGGCCGCGTGTGCGGGGCTGAGGGCTCCGCAGGGGGAAGATGCTCGGGGGCTTCTCCTCCCTGCGAGCCTCGCTGCTGCTCCGGCACCGCCGCCCCAAAGGCCGCGGCTGCGGGTCCAGGCACCGCCCAAGGGCCGCAGGGCCGAGGGGAAGGGGAGGGCAGCTGCTCAGCAGCCCTTGTGCAGTCGCATCGCCGGGGTTTAACCCATCCGCACCTGGCTCCGGAAAGGGGGGAAATAATAGAGTAGAAATCTGCGATTAAAAAGACAAATGCCGGGCTAAGGGAAGGCGGGCGCCATCGGGAGCCGCGCCTGCAGCGAAGGGTCCGCGCCTCTCGACGCCCCCGGAAGCCGCTAAGGGCTCGTCGCTGCGCGCCGTGCCCGGCACCAGCACCTTCAGGTACATGCTGCCGTCGTAGCTCAGCACCGCCGCCTCTGGGGGGCAGTGTGGGACCCGTCACTGGGGGGGGTAGGGGGTTTAGGGGGACCCCCCCCACACACACACACACATACATACACCACCGCCACGGGGGGTTAAAGGCAGGGGCGAGCCCCAACGTAAGGGGGCAACCAAAAGGGTGAGGGAGGCAGTGAAGGGGGATGGGGGCCTCGGGGATATGGGGAGACTCAAAGGGTTGGGATGGGGGCCTCGTGGATATGGGGGTACCCAAAGGGTTGGGATGGGGGCCTCGTGGATATGGGGGTACCCAAAGGGTTGGGGAGGCATCGAAGTGTGATGGGGTCCCCATGTATCTGGGGGGGGCACACAGGGGTCCCCATGCAGCAGGGGGGTACCGGGGGGTGCGAGGGTACCCAGGGGTGAGTTGCTATGTATTTGGGGGGGATGATGTGGCCGGGGGCACCCAGGGGTGTGGGGACTCCATACAGACAAAGGGTAACCCATGTGGGTGGGGTGCCCATGTATTTGGGGGTGCGGGTACCAATGCACTGGGGGGTGTCCCCATTAAGGGTCATGTCCCCATTCTGGGGGTGCCCCCATGCAGGGCAGTGTCCCCTTTCCGTGGGTATCCCCATACATGAAGGGGTGTCCGTATGCACTGGGGAGCCTCATTTAGGGGGTGTCGCCATGCAGTGTGGGGTGTCCCCATGCATAGCGGGTGTCCCCCTGCACGGGAGTGCCCCCATATAGAGGGGGTATCCCCATACAGGGGGGGTACCCCCATACAGGGGTATCCCCATAGAGAGGTGTCCCCATACATGGGGGTAACCCCATACAAGGCTGTACCCATACAGGGGCATCCCCATACAGTGCTGTCCCCATAGGGGGGACCCCCATACAGTGCTGTCCCCACACGAGGTACCCCCACACCGGACTGTCCCCATATGGTGCTGTCCCCCACACTCTCAGTGCTGTCCCCCACACTCTCGGCGCTGTCCCCCCCACACTCTCGGTGCTGTCCCGCACACACTCTCAGTGC
>JAOEHY010005271.1:0-13395 GCA_025447955.1 Psilopsiagon aurifrons | reverse complement strand
AGGAGCAGAGGGAAGAAAAAGGGGGAAGTGAGTGAACAAACTGCGTGGCTGATTTATGGCTTAAACCACGACAGGCAGTTACCCAGAAGGGCTAGATCACTGCTCGGGTCGGGCTGGGTATCGGTCGGTGGATGGTGAGAGGATATATTATCTTCCCTTGTTATTTCCCTTATCATTATTATTATTGGTGGTAGCAGCAGTGGTTTGTTATACCTCAGTTACTGGACTGTTCTTATCTCAACCCGTGAGAGCTGCATTCTTTTGATTCTCCTCCCCATCCCTCCGGGAGCAGCGGGAGGAAGAGGGAAAGAATGAGCGAATGGCTGCATGGTTTCTGAGTTATAGGCTGGCCTTAAGCCATGACGTGCTGCAGTATGGACTAATTCAAGGAAAGGAATCTTTTTCCCTGGAGAGAGATGGCAAACTTTAAATACTGAGTCAAATGTAGGGTTAGTGACAGCACTAGTCAACTCCTATCTATACATGTTATGGATTTTTGTTGACTACAAAATAAACCTAAGAAATAAGTACACTTGTTACTTAACTCTTAGGTAGATACTTTTAACAGAGATGGAAATCTATGAAAGCCAATATAGAAGTTTCGAAGTATATCACTCCAATTATGTCATGCCATGAAAGAGTAATATTCAACAAGAAAGGAAAGGATGCTTGTTCACTGACTTCTTCATTTAGAATTTCTGAAGTCATTATGTTATTCTCCAGATGAAATATGATGAAAACATACCAAGATCCTGAAAAAATCATCTGCTTCACACTTGCTATGACAGAGCTGGAACTGAAAATTGACCAAAACTGAAAACACATCGATATATATCAGGGAATACAATAGCTCAGTTTTACTAAGGGAGATCATACTTACTGCACATAAGAAGGTACGTAGACACGTCCTAAAAGACCTGTCCTTTTCCCAGTAGAATTACCTGCCTGCAATTTGTCTTTACTGAACAATGTCAGTTTTTCAAGTATCAGAGAGTAAAGATGAGTAAAATGAGACAATATGACCTTTGCCCAGTTGTAGCTCAGATGAAGCACCACATACATTGCAGCTGATGAGGAGCAAAACATCTAACTGGCCTCACCTGGGAACAGAGGTGATTCCACTTGGGCTTTTATTCTGCAGTGCATGTATCGTATTGAAAGGTTGAGTAGCATGCTTTATAAATGAGCACATTAAAGGAAAACTAAGTTGAAAGTGAAAGTATTTGGGGATTTGGGTTTAAGAATGGATTTCAGCTGACTTAGGAAATATTGAAGATCTAGGAATGTGAGCATTAGTGGTGGTGGTAAGACAGGTAATGTAACTGTTGCTCCTGTTCCAACAATAGCTGTTGAATAAAAATAGTCTTTCCATGAGGGTCTGATTGCTGGGAATGGAAAGACAGAGGGGATTCCTGAAGAAGCTGGGAATGAGGCTGAGAGTCATAATGTTACTAAAGCATTGTAAGGCAACAACCTAACTTTCCTAGGCAATAACGGTGGTGGGAAAAATGGTAGGAAAACCATGGTCAGGAGGCTGTAGATTAAGGACATCTCTCCTAGTGGAAATAATTAAAGGACTTGTGAAAAAGTTTTTTTTATAAATAATTTATGATCCAAGTGACCCAGGTTAACAAAATCTGATTAAACAACAAATCTGTCACTGGTATTTCTCCCTGTGTAGCCCAGATATTTCTTTCTTTTTCCCTTACTCTCTCCTGTGCGGTTGTAACTGCAGACATAGTTAATGAAAATTGGACAATATTATTTTTTTATGTGTTTAAACCTATAAAAGCATTCGCTTGCAGCCATTAGCTTTTCAGTTTGTCTCTGTATATTTTTCCTTACTCCCTTTATTATATATCCCAGAGGAATTGCCTTGTGTGGGGCTTTTTTTCAGATTTTTACTGCTTTACTATGATTTTATAAATCTGATTGTTCTTTTTCTATGTTTCTGCTCTGGCAATAACATATTTTTTCCTGATGTGAGGTGTGCATCAATGTGAATGTTTGGTTGTTTTTTTTTTTTCCTCTGTCATTCCTCCTTCTTTGGTAAATGGTTTGTAAAAAACCTACGATTTTCATTTCGGATGCTGGGACTGACTTGACAAAGAAGACTTTCTGCATATCCTGCTGCTCTGCCTGGAAGGTAGAGAGCAATAATACATCTTTTTTGTACACTAGGCAAAGCAGTGATAGCCTTTTGCAACCAGAGGGATGTGAAAACTTTACAAATACGGTGCTGTTTAGTACTTTACCAGGGCAAAGGTTAGCTCCTACATATGAGAGTTGGTTGAATGATACATTTTCCTATTAAAGCGATATGCTTCAGAATGATTTTGTAGCTGATGAGACTGTAGAAAATGTACAGTTTGCCACTGAATTTATTAGTGACACTTGCCACAGACCTATGTGGGTGCTGCATATCACAAAATACAGAAAGATATGCATAGCCAGTATGAAGGCTGTTTATTTCTAAGATGCAGACATTCAAAAGAGCAGTAAAGGGCATATTATTATGCAGACTTTCAGGCATTTTAAGTCTATTTGGAGAAATATGATACAGATATATTGGTAGGAGTGCACAAAGAGGTTATAGCCAAGCTGTGTGCTAGACAATGTAGATTTTACAATACAGAAATAAAAACTGATTCCATGAATGCTTACTAGTAATATATGCAGTCTAGGAGGAAGCTTGCTAAGTTGCATTAAAAAAATGCAGAATTTATTGCAATCATTTTGGACTTTGGGAGGCAACATGACCTTGTCATTACTATACCTTTCTGATGTCTATTTGATAGGAAAATAAAATTTCTCTTTTAATTCAGGAACAGTAACTTATATTTTCTTTGACAAATAAAACTGAAATAAAAGAAAAACCTTTTACCTAAGTGCACCTCAAATTAATTTCTGCTGGTTTTTGTCACCGTCAGAAAATATGTTGTCAAAAATGCCACCTAAAGAAATTCACATGGAAGGTATTTAATTTCCCCTGCCATCCTGCTGACATCGTGTGTGTTGTCAATCAGAAGAGGAATCTAAATGCTTTATAAAGCAGAAGGAAAAACACCTGTTTTATGAGGTTAAAAATGTGTGTGTGTGTGTTTTGTTTTTTGGGTTTTTTTTTGGTTTGTTTTAAGGGTTTCCATTGTGAGGCCTATAGTCAAAATGAGAGATATGGGTAAATTAATTAAATTCTCAAACACCATAACATTAAAAATATGGTCAAAGCGGCACTGTTTTATATTTTAAAGAAATATTTATACAATTATTCGGAACTTACTTAGGTTTATTTTCTCACTGACTTGGCCAGTTTCTCTGAACAAAACCCCTGAGTAGGAGATAATACCTACCAGGTACTTCCCTCAAAAACAAATTCTGAGCTGTTCATAAATGAGATCAAGATCTGAGCATATAATGGAGACACAAGCATGAGGTCAAGAACCAGATGAGCTAGGAAATCAAAAGACAACATGGACATCACAAGGGCTCTTCAGATTTCATGGCAAATCAGAAGTTGAAAACCTCATAACCAATAAGCAGAGGAATGTGAGAACAAATGACTCACAAATGACTCCCCTCCCACCTTTTTTTCTGCAACATAAACTGCTTGGTTCACATAATCAAAAAACCTCCCAATGATTAAACAAAAACCAATTGAAGAAAAAAAAATCTCTCTGATGAAATACTGCCTACTAAGCAACTGTCGTGGCTTAAGCCCAGTCAGCCACACAGTTTGCTCACTCAGTCCCCCCTCTTTCTTCCCCCCAGCTCCTGGGGGGATAGGGAGGAGAATCGAAAGAATGCAACTCCCACAGGTTGAGATAAGAACAGTTCATTAATTAAGGTATAACACAAACCACTACTGCTACCACCAATAATAATAATGATAAGGGAAATACAAGGGAAGAGAATACAACTGCTCACCATCTGACATCAAGCCCAACCCAGCAGCGAGCCCCCTGCTTCCAGGTCTCTGCCCTCTTTTTTTGCATCCTGGGCATGATGTGCTGTGGTATGGAATACCTCTTTGGTCAGTTTGGGTCAGGTGTCCTGTCTCTGCTTCCTCACAGTTTCCCCTCCTCCCTGGCAGAGCATGAGGCTCAGAAAGTCCTTGGTCAGACCAAGTATTTCAGCAGTAACTAACAATATTGGTGTTATCAGTGCTGTTCCCAGGCCAAAAGTCAAATGCACAGTGCTGTACCAGCTACCAAGGAGTGAAATGACTGCTACTACTGAACCCATGACAGCAACAAATGGAATAAAAGTAGAGTAAATCTTGCACCGAGCATGAAAGTCACTTCCTCAGACCTGCTTAGGATGTGATAGGGATTATGACTTTTTTCTGGAACAGAACCCATTGTGGGTTTGGTTTTAAAGTACCAGCCCATCTCTGGAATTATTTCTGACAGATTGAAATAACTATCACAGCATATCATAAGCAAGGGTTTATTGCTGTCAGAATCCACACTGGAAAAATAGATGCTTCATAGCTTCTGCTGCTCTATAAAGAGAAGCATCTGAGTTGGGACATAATTAAACATTTGGCATCTGAAGCACTACGTGCAATGTTAATCTATGCAGGTAAATTAGCTTAGCATTGACAATAGGGCATGCAGTAAAAGAGTATACACAAAAAATAAAAATAAGAAAGCAAATCCTTTTGCAGGCACTGAATAATAATTATCAAAATGGCCTCTACAAGGACAGGTTACTGATGCAAAAGGAAAGCAACCATAAAGAACATACACACCCCGGAAAACCAACAGAATGCAGATTATAGAGATTGCTCCTGCTTTCCTATTCCCAAACTTCCTACGTATTAGTACTTCATAAAATGGTTCTTCAGCTCTTTCCACATGATTAAATTTCAGTTATCTCAGTGCAGCAGAATGGTTTTATGCAGATCTGCAAGATTTTCACATTATTTTTTTCCTTTTAAGTCATTAATATACATAACCCTTTGTTTCCCTTAAAAAAAACCCAAACAAATCCAACAAACGACAAAAAGTAATAAAGCTGGCAAGTTTGTTCTTCAGATTTGAATTGTACGACTGCTTACTTTGGCAAGAGAATTTAAAAGTTTTGCTGTACAAATTACAAGTTACCAAAATGAATGCCCCCATGGGTTTTAAGATTTCCAGAAAGTTGAAAAAATCAACTAAAACTTTTTGCTACCGTTTGTATACAATTTCTATGGCAGTATCAAGCCTTGGAACTGGTCTTTTCTGGGATAAGTTTTAAACATACATAAATGGTTATTTAATACATTTTGTTCAGAAATCTGTCTGATCTTTTGACTAGGTTTGTCCTTTCAAGGAAGGAATAGGAAATCAGGACATGAACTGCATTTTTCAAGGTATCAGTCCAAGATCTACTGTCACATCTATGTAGTCCCAATGAAACTAAAGCTGAGCTTCAGATATTCCCCTCAAGTGTACCCAGATATCAGTCCTGTGCAGATATCTAGCGCTGTTTTATTTCTACTACATCAGAAAGGAAGAATAAGAAGAAACCCATCATAATTTACCACATCTCATAAGATGGGATGCCGCAGCTTATTCACTCCTTCCAGTCAAGAATCACAGATGAGACACTGTCCTGAGTTCAGCTGCAGCAGTTATTTTTCTCCTGTTAGTAGCTGGCACAGTGTTTTGTTTTCGACTTTAGTCTGGAAACAATGCTGATAACATACCAATGTATTCAGTTTTTGCTAAGTAGTATTTACCCTGCCTCATGTCAGGGAAATGACTAAGAAACATGCCCTGTTTCTCAGTCTCATGATCTGCCCATGAGGAGGGATACAGGAAGCCAAGAGGAAGCAGTGGCAGGACACCTGACCCAAATTAGCCAAAGGGGTATTCCATACCACAGCACATTATGCCCAGTATATAAACTGAGAGGAGTTACCCTCAAAGGCAGATCACTGCTCAGTCTGGGCTGGGTATCGGTCAGTGAGTGGTGAGCAATTGTATTGGACATAATTTGTGTTTATTGTTTTCTTTTGCTTTTCCCCTTTTAGTTTTATATTCTCTTCCCTTGTTATTCCCCTTATCATTATTATTACTGGTGGTAGCAGCAGTGGTTTTGTGTTATACCTCAGCTCCTGGACTGTTTTTATCTCAGCCTGTGGGAGTTGCATTCTTTCTATTCTCTCCACCCTCTGGGAGCAGGGGTAAGGAAGAAGGAGAAAAGTGAGCAAGCGGCTGTGTGGTTCTGAGTTACCAGCTGGGCTTAAACCGTGACAGACACCAGCTCCTTTGGTATGATGCATTTAAGAACCTAAGGTCCTTTTTCAATTAGCACAGAAATGTAGGTCCCTCCTCCCCTCACCTGCAGACATGATCCAGAAAGCACCTGCTTTAGAATCTCAGAGCAAAACCCTTCTCACACAAATTGAGATGCTAAGATTGAGATTGATTGAGCTAAAACTATGGATATACTCCATTTTGTAGACAGAAGTCAAGCCTCAAAGCTGCTTGCATTTACCTGCAAGATCTACGCTTTGGGTAAAATCCCCTATTGTCACAGCTGGGCAAGCCTTGATGTGTTGTTTCCTTCCAGTTTGATACTGGGTGCAAAATCAAGAGAAAGAAACTTAAATCTTAGAATTTCTCCTTTGCAAGTTCCTGTACATAATTGGCTGCTTATTAGAAAGTGTTCTGGATCTATTTAGATTCTCAGTGCTTTTGATCTGCTCCTACTTCCAAGCAGCAAAATTTGCAATAACTTTTTCAATTTGAGATTCTTCAAAAAAAATGATTTTTGATGTTATGATGTTTCCCCAGGTTTTTATTTTTAAGCTAACATTCTATATTTTATACAAAACTTACCTAGAAAACAGCTTTATTTTCAGCTACATTTTTCTTCTTGCCTTGTATTGTACGTTGCCCTTGTGCAAGTTCCCACTTCCGTGCATGTAGAATCACAAATAGTTCAGGCGTCTCTTCATGTCAAGGTGACTGCAAGATATTTAAAAAGTGGAATGTTTTATGGTTTATCAACCTAAAGATGAAGATTATTACTTGAATCACAAAGCTGTAGAAAAACATGAAATATGAAACCCTGAACCTCTACAGATAGTCAAACATGCACATGGAGAAAAAGCATAGATTTCAAATTCACAATTCCTGTAGTTTTTCTGTAAATTGGTCTAATAAAATAGTTCTCTCAATAAAGACTGAAGCCCACTGCAGTATCTAATCCATGTTTTCCCAAAGAATTCATTACTGTAAGTGTATCCATTGAGTAAACTGCTTTCACCTCAAAAGTTCTTTTGAATTACATGAACACAATCTTTATCTCTCACTCCTCAGCCACAGTCTGTGTCCACCCCCAAAAGGTCTTCAGATGGTATATTCATACTGCTGTTACAGTGTTATCTTTAGTTGTTTTAGGATTTTATATGACCACACATGATTGTTGCTGCTGAGCACATTTTCCATAACATGGTGGACAACGGTGCATGGTTAAAAGGAGTTATTTTGGCAGTGCTACTTGATGGGGTGGCAAATATTTTATGGTCTAAGCTATTACCCTGATATTAGCTTTTCTGGAGCAGTATGGTCCTACATGGGAGGAATGTCTTTTACATTTGATGGAAATACATATTAGAAAATTTATCAGCTGCTCATAGCTAACACTATAAGCACTCACATCTTTTATATTATGATGCATTTTCCAATTATAGGGAGGTTGTATATATACTGTTTAATGTCCATATTAAGGTCAAGAATACAGACCACCAGAATAAGAATCAGATATACATGCTGTGTGAAAGTAATCTTTTGGTCTATGCTCAGGTGCTCTACCAAGTGAAGCACAAAACTGACTCCTGTGTGTTTTTAGCTTCCAGACATTCATTTTGCCTCACAAATGAAAATTAGATACTGCAGGTCTCAGGTGATGTAAAACCCAGTAACTGGAAGTATACAGTGAGTGATAATATTTGTGATTGTAGACAGAGAAGAGTCCAATTTTGGAAAACACCTATTGTTTTCCAGATAGGATTCAGTTAGTTAGAATGGCACAAATTATCAATAAATATTTATACTCTGCAATCATGACTATTCAAATTAAATGGCTTATGGTCTGTGCATAATCTAGCAAGCAACCAGTTTTCCCATTATTGCAAGCAGTATGTGCACATTTTGCAATATGGCATTCTTTGTACTGCATGGTAACCAGAGGGAAAGATTTTTTTCATTCCTGTATATTCCTGGAAATGAGGAAAGGAGGACACTAAAGTAAATAATTTTCTGGCTGGTTTCACTCAATAGCTCCTGTGGAATCTGATGATGGCTTGAAAAGAACTTAACAAAAAGTTGGAAAAAGAGAGATTGAATAGGATAAATAATAAGAACAAAGGTGAAGAAAATCCCTGAAATAAATCTGGTGAAGTATACTGAGCTTCAACAGAATCCCTTAAATTAGATGACTCTCAAACCACTTCAGCTGAATGTGGACCCTGGAGTGCAATTTGCAGTGATACCAAATTGATAGAAATTGTTTTTCTATAAAGCACCTTAGAGTGTTAGCTTTGATTAATCAGAGGCAATTATCACAGCTAACAAAGCATAGCTATAAACATAGAGAAACCACAGTCACGGCAAAGTTCACAGCCTTCTTGCACCTAGACATGCAAAGTTCCACAGAAATGTAGTCCATTTGCATGCCAGTTTGCTGTATGCTATTGCAAGTGTATTTTCTGAACATCACAGTTATGTCTTTGCTTCAAAAATAGATGAGTTCAGTCACATGACCTCTGCACTTGGGAATTTTGAAATGACTAGTTTTCTGCAAACATTCAAGCAGCAAGATGTATACGTTTCATAGTGCACCTGGGCACTGCTGGGTCCTAAGCCAATTTATAGATCTGGGGTAAATCAGTGCCAAACTGAATTAAAAATGAAATTTTGCTTTAGATGGAAAAATTGCTGGTATTCTAGGGGCTGTACTTCCAGTGAGCTATTTTATCCTTTTGCTCATTTTGCTGCTTTAGAAGTACTTACTTCAGGCTAAAAATCACCTGGTATGGAGAAGTAGGTTGGATTCATAATCTCTGCTGAGTTTACTTGCAGCAGACTTCAGTTTTTGCTGTCTTCTTCTCTGGGGGAATCAAACCACCTCAGAAAACTCCATCAAGGAACTGTGAATCAAGGTTCTGCCTGTATTGCTAAACTTAGAAATGCTTGCAAACAAACTGAACCCACTCATTATCTCTATAGATACTGCAAGTTATGGATTGTGGCAAGTCAGGGTTGAACAGGAGGCTTATTCAGCCTGCTCTATAATGGGAGCTGTGATACCTGACAAAAGACCAATGGAGGCAGCAAACTCTTATAGCTCCTTGGTCTGACTGTGAGCTAGACTCTACATTAGTTGTTTCAGGACCAGAATGGTGACCTGAATTCTTGTTGCTTGTGTTCAAGGGAATGGTTACATCAGTTGAAAGGCAGGCTGGCAAAGCTCCCCTGAGCTGTGCTTGTGACCGCTCTCCGCATGTTCAAAACCAGCGTCTGAAATGCAGAATGTAATATAATAATTATTTTTTAAGTATTATTGTCTTCATTTAATCTTTTCCCAGGTAACAACAGAAACATTAATTTTCATGGGTAGTAGGGTTGGAGTTTTTTTATAGAATTTTACTATAAATCACAACTAGATCCTCTGAAACAAATAAAAGAGTAGTTTTTTTCCTTACAAAAGCTATCATAGCAGCTCACCTTGAAGACCTATTTCTTTCTTTTCCTATGTGCTGTTGGAAATAATCCAAATATACTGCAAGTCATACATTCTATTTTGCAGTGGGAAATGGAGGCATGAGGATGTTAAGAATATAGCTCAGAAAATACTTTCAGAGCTGTAGAACCAATCCTTGGTTTACATGGCAGCCACCGTACAATTCAGAGTCCTAGACAAGGAGGATAGATGACTTGTGCTCATCATCAGGTGCCCTGAGTTCCTCTGAATGGTGGCACAATTATAGCACATACTTGGAAATCCTTACTGTGAGGGGTGAACCTCTACCTCTGACTCTGAGCATTGAGGAGAATTTGCTGTCCTCTACAGTGAGGACAATACTCAGTGTTGAGTACCTGCTTAATATCATCTGGTGTCTCATGGTGATGCTTCCACCTGCCTTCTGCAAGCCAGAAATAGGGAAGCAGGGGTTGGAGTGGGGGAACACATCCCCTCCCAACCTGAGCCTGTCATTTGCCTTCTCTGAGGGCCTCCCCACGCAACAAAATGCAAACAAAAGTGTTGAGAAGAATCAAAGCCTCACGTCTTCCAGCTCTTCTGGGGCAAACAGCAAGGCAGGGTTTTTAAGGCAAAATGAGTGGGATGATTTTTGTTTTGTTTTATTTCTCTTTGTGGTGGTAATGCTCTGAGGCTAATCTGTATTGTAGTATGAATTGTACATGCCTGTAGGAATGATGGCCAGTAAAATGCTGGCTGTCACAGTGAACTGTGCAAAATAAAATAGGATGAAGCAAGTGCTGGGCAAAAAAACATAGAGGTTTAGTTTCTTATTGAAAGGTATCGCTACCGCTGTAGAAAAAGGGATTTTTTCAACAGTCAAATCTACAAAAATGCATTAAGAGTTCTGAAAAAATAAATCAGAAATCGTATAATAGCAAAACCAGTAAAACATTGTTCTTTTATCAGGATTTAAAATTTATTTTTTCTAAAAAATGCAGTTGTAAATGACTTTTAAATTGCAGAGAAGGCAAAAATGAGAAAAGTTTAGGATAAAAAAAAATTGGTGTCTCTAGCTTAGCCTGTCACATTAGTTATGACTTAGCAATGTGTATTATGCAAATACAGCAATGTGCTTTTTAAAACCCAGTTAAAGACCTGACCTGCAGATTAAGTAAGGCCATCTTAATATTGCACATGAAAGCAATGTCCTGTGTTACAGGTGAAAATAGCAAGGAATAGTAGGATCTACTCTGGGCTTAATTTTCCAGTGTTTATTCCAAAAATAAATAGACTTGTGGAAACAAATAACAAAAAAATGAAATTCAGAGCTGATGACCTGTAAAGTCTTTGCTTTAAGTGCAATTGTCCCTTATCTGCAGTTCTCTAAGAAGCAGATAAAAATATTGTTCAAAATCTTCATGACACATGACAGACTTTTAAAAATTTTTACTGTCTTCCTTCTTTAAACCTTAAAGCTATAAGAAAGCTTTAGTATTTCTTTCTATAGGGAGACAAAGCATTTTCTACTTTTTAAATATTAACTTTCATTTCAATTGTGTTCCATAAGAAAAAGAGTAAAGTATATTTATTATATGATGAGATAAGAAAATGCAGGCAGTGTGAAAGGACGTGTGCTCAATGTTATGAGAATATTTTTGCAGCTAGCTTTTTCCACTTTAGAAAAACTGCTTGCTGCTGTTGTATTGCTCTATTTATGACACAGGATGAGAATTGGTTGGGATGGGATGCTGCTTGCATCTCAGGCAGTTGCAATAGATGCCCTCATTTAATTTGATTATATAAGCTTTCAGATCTGAAACTGTAGGCTGTTGGTGTAAACAGTTGATCAAATTAAAATGCCTTCTTGGACAATGAAGAAAAAAATAAATAGCTTTATCCACTTTTTAAAACATCCTTGAGCTAAAGGGAAAATAAAAACAAAAAAAAAAAAAAAAAAAAGAAAGGAAAGGTGGAGGCACTTTAGAGAAGAAAATTTTCTTATTATACAAGTATTGTAGGCTAATAGGTGAATAGGTCATTTGAATCAGCTCTTTAAAATCCATGTGACCCTAGTTACAGAGTGAAAATGGATAAGCAATTTACAGAATGTAATTTACTCCTTGAACATTAGTTTTACACTAAGGCAAAATCCATGATCAGACTACAAATACTTCGATTAGAATTACTGCATTTGGAGATAGATCTTTTATGAGCTGATCACAAATAATCCTGCCACTGGTATACGTGTCTCCTAGTTTTGAAATAGGATCTTCACTGTTTGGTTCACATCACATCTTTTGAATATCTTGGCTAAGTATAAACCAGGAAACAAACAAACAAACAAGCAAACAAAGGTCTAGAAACCAAAAGGATCTTAATTCTCTGGGTTAGATCTGTTTAGGAATGGTAGTGCACAAAAAAGAGTAAAGATGTCTGCCAAGTTTGTATCTCCTTTCCTTTTCTGAGCCCCCTTAACTTTGTCCTCTGTGATACAATTAGCTAAACTGTACCCCTAAAAAGATTTTATTTTCTTCTTCTTTTAGGCAAGGATGTCTAACAGTCATCCTCTTCATACCACATGCAACTCATGCAGCCCAAGTTTAAGTGCAGAACCTTATTCTAACATTTTTGTAGGAAATTCTGAGAAAATAAACCAAACAAAAATCCTGCAGTTGTGATTTTTGCATTTCTGCGTCATGATATTCCTGTATATACTTAGTATCAGTGTTGCAATTTTGAATTACAAAAGGACAGCTTAACTCCAGTGAAAGTTAGTTTTCACTTTTGGTTATAATTTAGAATTTGTTGTACTGTCTTTTTATAAATGATAAGGAAATGTTTTCATGGGGGTGATTCCATTTTATGCTTATCTTTCCTGATCACCACAGTTGTAGTTTTGGCTAGATTTCACATCAGAATGCAAGGACGCTTCCATGCCTACAAGGAAGAAGGTTTCTCACTCAGCATGGACAATCTCACTAGTGTTGGTCCAGGTCTGATGGAGTTCCGGCTACTGGCTATCTAAGAATGGCAGCAGCTAAATCTTGTATCAGATGCTGGGCTCTTCTAGTACTTATTTGGCTGCAGTGGTACAGTGAGATTGCATCATTTTTGGCCCTACTTATTGGAGTCCTTGCTGTAAGGTTATTCTGTATTCTCTCAGGTATAGGAAAGGAAAATAAGGACAAAAAGGAAATTCTGTGAGGAGCATTTACACTGCCTACCTTTAAACATCTATCTTTGTGTTCCACATCTCCTTCTGAAAGTCCCTTTTTCTTTCTAGTGCTTGAATATGACTTTAAGGTTGTACCTACAGAATCTCTGAAATGCATTTATATTAGACAATTAAAGAAATTTAATCTGAATAATGTGAATTTTCCCTTTGGCTTATAATAGATGTCCTCAGAATTTGTCTTTCCTGTGGAAAAGATCTCTTTTAACATTGGTTAACGTGCATGATTCAGCTTTTTAACTAAATTAATCTTATATTTTTTCATTCCAATTCTGTCATAGTCAAATTCTAGTTGCTGGTAAAATTACTTGAGCAATTTGAGTTCATATTAGAAACAAAGGGAAAAGCATCCAGTAATTAGTTGGGCTTTAACACATCTATGCAATTTAATATGGATTAAATTCTCTGTTGCAAAAATATAGTCTTTTGCAGATGTGATTGTACTTATCATAGAATCATAGAAT
>JAOEHY010005266.1:0-11228 GCA_025447955.1 Psilopsiagon aurifrons | reverse complement strand
TAGACTTACACCCACACAGCATCTCGCTAAAGACCTGTGTGGAGGCCAAGCACCTCCACAGGCTCCTGCCGGGGAGCTATGTTCCCCTATCGAGGGCTGCATGGGACACAGGATACCTAGGAACCAGGGAAGAATCCAAAATCTTCTATAAGGCAGTGACCAGGCTCCTCCCTAGGAACCTAAGAGTAGGACCGATTCCTCTATACGGACCTGTGGAGGGGCTAGGCTCTCCTATAAGGCCCTGCAATGGAGCCTCACTCTAGGGGCCCAGGGGAAGGCTAAAATTTTTGTTTCTTCTGTCGCAGAGCTGTGGTGATATTGAGCAAGTAGGAAGTAAAGGCTGAGCAAGGATATGCTCTTGTAGGCTTCCTCCCAGGAGAAGGAACCCAAGCATCTGAGGGTGCTTTGCAGGTGTACCAGCCCCGACAAAAAGTGAGTGTGACATTCTTTCAGAAGAAAGATAGCCACCACACAAGTTTCTAAACTTAAATGATGTGTGTGAGAACTAAGACTACAGCAGGGTCCTTCAGCACAATATTTGTACACTTGGTCCCTCAGAAATTAAAACGTACTGCCAGTTCCTTGGCATTTGCACTTTGCACAGTCCATTGTAATGCAGTAGGAGAGATGTTTAAGCTCACTGTCATCTTCTCCACACAAAGAAATATGGTAAAAGCTCCAGGAACTGTTTGGCTTAGATGTGCACTGAAGTCACACAGATTCAGCTCGAAGAACATCGTACATCAGCAGCTCCCATTGCGCCACAGTTAGTCACTTGGCACCAGGTTTAAACAGCTGAACTGTGTGCTAGCCTCCTTATACTACATCCCTGTGTCAGAAGGTACTGCTCCTTAAACAATGCTGTACATGAGGGTATGAGAGAGACTTAGCAGCCCTGCAGCACATGAGCTTCTGAATCAAAGCCATGGTCATGTATATGGGAACAAAAAAAGGCAAGAACTTTAAGGAGATACAGTCAGAAAATGAGTTTCAGGGCTCCAGCCCAGCATTAATAACTAAGTTTATTTCCAGTGGTACGTATTCAGAACAAGTCCAAGGGACTTCTTTACCAGAAGTTAATCAAATGAGGGTTTGCAGAGACTACCAGGAACGAGCGATACCATGATCCTAAAAATCTGCAAGTCCCTCGTTGGAGAGGTGGTTGAAGAGCTGACCAACTTCTCCAGATCCTCAGCAACACTGCAGGGTGCAGGTTTGTGGCAGCACAGCCTCTTACTGGGTAGCTGCGCTGTGGACTGCTGCACCAGGCAAGATGCAAATCAGCTTCCAGTATCAGCACATAAGCCTGGAGCCCATCTACAGCTAATCCAGATACCCAGCATACTGTTGGTGCTCCTCTAAGTGAGCTCCCTGAAAGACATGGCCAAAATTAAACCTAGATTACAAGCTTAATCACATTTATGAAGGACTTTAGGAACAGGGAAAAGCTTAATGTGAGATCTGAGTGGGATACATATGCCCTAAACATAAGTCAGCATTCTCAAAGCATTGTGCAGTACTCCCATCAGCACATATGACTTCTTGGTGTCATGGTTTAAGCCAGCTGGCAACCCAGAACCATCGAGCCACTCGCTCACTCCCTTCCCCTTCCTCCCCTTGCTACCATAGGGAAGGCAAGGAGAATCTAAAGAATGTAACTCCCAGGAGTTGAGATAAGAACAGTCCAGTAATTAAGGTATAACACAAACCACTACTGCTGCCACCAATAATAATAATGATAAGGGAAATAACAAGAGAATACAACCATTCACCACTTGCTGACCGATACTCAGCCTGACTCGAGCAGTGATCTAGCCCTTCTGGGTAACTGCCCAGTTTATATACTGGGCATGATGTGCTGTGGTATGGAATATCTCTTTGGCTAGTTTGGGTAAGGTGTCCTGTCTCTGCTTCCTCCCGGCTTCCCCTCATCCCTGGCAGAGCTTGAGAATCAGAAAGTCATTGGTCAGACTAAACATTACTGAGCAGCAACTAAAAACATTGGTGTTATCAGTGCTGTTCCCAGGCTGAAAGTCAAAAACACAGCACTGCACCAGTGACTAAGAAGGAGAAAAATTACTGCTGCTGCTGAACCCAGGACACTTGGTTATCTCCAGCCTCTTCCAGATGGCTGCACTTTAGAAGAACTTCAAATCAAAAACCTCTTCTGACACAGATCGCCCCTGCATCTGGGTCCATCGCTTAGATTCCTTTTCTTCCCCTGAGTCTGAAGATGGGATATCTGTCCAAGGAGTTGGCTGATCAAAGACACATTTTTTAACAGGCACTTTCCAAATGTGTAAATAACTATATGAGTCCTCAAATACTTTGCTGAAACAAAGAAGCACTTCAGCTCTATGTGTCTGGGAGTAACTGGAAACACCACCACACTGGCCAAACCAACAGTGTCTTTTGCCTGCAGAACCTCAAACAGGATCAACAGCATCTAGTAATGTAACTGTCAGCTGTGGCATAGTCAGGCTCACCTCAAACACAGAGAAGAAAAAAATTAGGTCTGCTTATGAGAAGTGCTCATTACAAGTTTCTACACGGGACAGAAACACTGGCCACTGTGTTAAAACGGTGGCAGACAATGGTGGATGAGCCTGAAAGAGATGTCTTGTTTGGCTGAACAACCAAAGCATTTTACCAAGTTCCATCACTAAAATGCCTCTGAGAATTATAAAGTTCATGGTGTTGAATCAGGGAAAGGCCCAAACTGCAGAGACTAGTGAGATCCCAAGCTTGCACATCCTTAAGCTCCAGAAATTCCTACATTTGTCAGAATGGCTTTGGTCAGAACTTCTCCTTAGTGAAACCTTGCCTTCAAAGTCAGACTGCAGCTTCCCAGGATCTTTCAGTGGGGACTGGACTTACAGCAGCAGCTTCACCTAAACCATTGCCATTAGAGAGCCAAAGCTCATCATCTGATGGGGAAAAGTAAAAGCAGAGTTCTTCTGTGGAGCCAGAAACCCCATAAAGCAAGTCACTGACCATGAGTGCTGGTCGGGGTGGGTAGAGGAGCCCTCCTGCGCAGAAGAAAAGAGAGAGCTGAGGATCTGCATGGTTCTGGGACACCCAATGCCCTGGCTCTGTGCTCCCCAACTACCTTCCCACAGCTGGCAGGAGGACAAGAGGTTAGGCCAGCCTGGGCTTTCTAGAGACCTAATACCAAGGCCATGATGGGTCTAGAGACCACCATACCAAGTCATAGTGGGTTCACCTCAAACAGCCTGCATGGCAGACATGGGAACCATAGAATCACAGACTGGTTTGGGTTGGAAGAGACATTTAAAGCTCATCCAGTTCCAAAAAATTTAAAGCAAATACAGTTCCACAGGCAGGAACACTTTCCACTAGAGCACATTCCTCCAAGCCCTGTCCAACTTGGCCTTGAACACTGCCAGGGATGGGGCATCCACAGCTTCTCGGGGTGGCCTGTGCCAGGACTTCACCACCCTCAGAAAACATGGGAATCCCAGACGAAACCTTATCTGCCAGAGCTCTGGCCCCAACCTGCCTGCATACTCATGCTGGTATCTGTGGCTCATTAAAGGGCACAACCCAAATTAGCACAGGGAAGCAAACTGGGTTTTCTCTTCCCCCCATAAAGGTGAAGATTTTCCTTTGACATACTTCATCTTTCTGGACAAATCTTGGGAGAGGTGGTTATGAGGCCAGAGGGATCGTGGAAATAGTTGATCCGCTCACACTCCTGAGTCTCAAAGTAGTGAAACGACACAGACAAAACAGCACTAACATCTGTAAGGAGAGAGTAAATCTGTTCTAATCTCTTCTCATTCCACTACAAAGATCTCTGTCCACAGCAAGGAGCAGGTGATGTGGGTCTTCTGCAGGAAACATGGTAACCATGAGTCATAGAATCATAGAAACAACTAGGTTGGAAAAGACTTCATCCAGAGAAGAAGTCATCCCTTTACACACCCAGGTATTTCAAAGATGAGCATTAAGCTCAGGAAGGTCTTCAGGACCAATGTGGAAGAGGTCACTCAGCACACCACTACCTCTGCAGAGATAAAGCCAGCTTCCTAAAGGCACTGCATGTTCCCTGGGTACCCCATGGTCCTGCGGTCCCAGCTGCCTTCTCTCCTCAAACTATGGTGCAATAAAAAAGCATTGGGGAGCTATGAAAGTGAAGTGTCTTAACTGGTTTGTCTTCTCTCTCTTTTCTGCCCATCCGTTTCCCAAGCAGCTTTAAGGCCAAGTCTTTTGAAATGTGCTGTCTGGTATAGAGCCATTTCTTGAGCCTTTAGACATTTCCCTGAAAGACAGCCTTTCGTTCCATGTGTGCATATGTACTTGTGAGAAGCAGTCTCTAGATAAAAACTTAAGCTCAGACTAGACACAGCAATAAAACATCTATTTATTAATGTTTTTTCAAAAATGGCTGTCCTAGCAATTAGGCACACAGAGGAAAATTCAAACTATGATTTATATTTCCTATCCCAACTGCAAGTTTCCTCCCTTGTTTCCTCATTGGTGGGGTACTCCAAGGTACACAGCCTATCCGATGCATATAATCTACTTGCTAACTGTGCTGCCTCTGTTTACATCTCCCCTTACTCGATTTTGAAAGCCCCTTCCCCTTATTTATCTCCTTTTAGGGTTCTGTTTCATAGCTCTCTCACAGACATGTGGTACCCTAGCTTACAGTTTAAGAGCCTGCACCTGCTTAGCTTTATAAGTTGTACAAAGATAGTATTCTTTTTAACCACAGAGTTTATCTTTTGTCCAGAGATGACATTGTCTTTAACCACAGAGTATGTCTTTCTAAGTTATGGTATCCCAAACCCTTTGCTTCATTCCTTTAGTAACTTAGCCCCAGCCTTCTCACAAAGTTTCAATAGCAGGCATGTATGTGGTGATTTCCATGTGCCAATGTCTGTCTTCAGATGGGAGTTCCACTGGTCTTTTGATCCTAGTGTAGTGTGCCCAACCTTTTTTCAGGAGTTTTCACAGCAGTTTCAGTGGTCAACAGTACTTGAAATGGGCCCTGCCAGTATGGTTGTGAGCCTGGTATAGATCAAGTTCACAAGCCTTTACATGTGGGTGATGGGATCGAAATAGTTAACGAAATGGATTCAGGCATTATCACCCTAGTCCATCTTAAGCCTTGGGAACAGTAAAGAAAACATGAGGTGCTATTGCCCTGTTCCAGCCTAAGCCTTGGGAACTGTAAAGACAACAATGAAGGGTAAAGATTGGTTAGGGAAACAAAGCCGACAGTTTGCAAGATAAAGCAGGATGTGCATCTCAAAGACAGACCAAATGATGTAAGTATTTGTAACTCTTAGTTTTGCTGAATCAAGATGATAAGGAAGTAAGAGAGTGGAAAGTTACTGCTTAGCACTTAGTAGACTACAAAAGGGATTGGAGATGTGAAAAAACAGTTTTGTTTGTAATCAGAAACTGGGTCCTGCCTTATGTCTCCACATTTACACATTTCCCTGAAAGACAGCCTTTCATCATGTGTACAGATGCACTTGTTATCATTTGCTATTTGCAAGCTTGTAGCAGACATGAGATAAAACCTCAGCCTCTGCAGTTCCTGCCCAGAATCATAGAATACTTAGGGTTGGAAAGGACCTTAAGATCATCTAGTTCCAACCCCCCTGCCATGGGCAGGGACACCTCCCATGAAACCATGTTGCCCAAGACTGCGTCCAGCCTGGCCTTGAATGCCGCCACAGACAGCATTCACAACTTCCCTGGGCAACCAATTCCAGTGCTTCACCACCCATACAGTAAAGAACTTCCTCCTTATATCCAATTTAACTTCCCCTGTTCAAGTTTTAACTCATTACCCCTTGTACTAACATGACAGTCCCTGATGAAAAGTCCCTCCTCAGCATCCTTGTAGGCCCCCTTCAGATACTAGAGGGCTGCTAGGAGGTCTCCACACAGCCTTCTCCAGGCTGAACAGCCCCAACTTTCTTAGCCTGTCCTCATACCAGAAGTGCTCCAGCCCCCTGATCATCCTCTTGGCCGTCCTCTGGACTTGTTCCAGCAGTCCCATGTCCTTTTAATGTTGAGGACACCAGAACTGCACACAATACTCCAAATGAGGTCTCGCAAGAGCAGAGTAGAGGGGCAGGATCACCTCCCTCGACCTGCTGGTCACGGTCCTTTTGATGCAGCCCAGGACACGGTTGGCTTTCTGGGTTGCGAGCGCACACTGCCAGCTCATGTTGAGTTTCTCATTGACCAACACACCCAAGTCCTTCTCTGCAGGGCTGCTCTGAATTTGTTCTCTGCCTAATCTGTACCTGTGCCTGGTATTGCTTCAACCCAGGTGTAGGACCTTGCACTTGGCATGGTTAAACTTCATCAGGTTGGCATCTGCTCACCTCCCAAGTGTGTCAAGCTCCCTCTGGATGACATTCCTTCCCTCCAACATATCAGCCGAACTGCCCAGCTTGGTGTCATCGGCAAACTTGCTGAGGGCACACTCAATCCCACAGTCTGTATCACCAATAAAGATATTGAACAAGATCAGTCCCAATACCAGTCCCTGGGGGACACCAGTCTTTCCTGGTCTCCAGCTGCACACTGAACCATTGAGCACAACTCTGCTTGCTGCTATCCAGCCAGTTCTTTATCCACCAAGTTGTCTACCTATCAAATTGATGTCTCTCCAATTTAGAGACAAGGATGTCATGTGAGACAGTGTCAACTGCTTTGCACAAGTCCAGGTAGATGACATCAGCTACTCTACCCCTTTCTATCAGTTCCATACACCCATCACAGAAGGCCACCAGATTGGTCAGGCAGGATTTCCCCTTAGTCAAGCCATGCTGGCTGTCACCAGCCACATTGTTGTTTTTTATGTGCCTTAGCATGCCTTCCAGGAGAATCTGCTCAAGATTTTGCCAGGCACAGAGATGAGACTGGCTGGTCTTTATTCCCTGAGTCATCCATTTTCCCATTCTTGAAAATGGGGTTATATTTCCCTTTTTCCAGTTGTCGAGAACTTCACCTGACTGCCATGATTTTTCAAATATAATAGACAGTGGCTTAGCAACTTCATTTGTCAGCTCCTTCAGCACCCATAGATGGATTTCATCAGGTCCCATGGCCTTCTGCACGTTCAAGTTCTGAAGATGGTCTCGAACCAGATCCTCTCCTACAGTGGGTCCAGGGTCTTCATTCTCTCTGTCCCTGCATCTGATTTCCAAGACTTGGGTGGTATGGCCAGACCATTTGCCAGTGAAGACCAAGGCAAAGAAGTCATTAAGAACATCAGCCTTCTCCAGGTCCAGTGTAGCCAGTTCTCCTGATATCTTCCGGAGAGGGCCCACATTGTCCCTAGCCTGTCTTTTTTTTTTGCAATGTAACCATAGAGTCCTTCCTGTTACCTTCCACATACCTAGCCAAGTTTATTCTAAGTGGGCCTTAGCCTTCCTAACCTGGACCCTAGCTTCCCGGACAACATCCCTGTATTCTTCCCAGGCTGCCTCTCCTTGCTTCCATCTTTTATAAAACTTTTTCCTTCGAATTTTCCTCAGCAGCTCTTTATCCATCCAAGGGGGTCTCCTTGCCCTCCTGCTGGATTTCCTTCCAATTGGGATGCAACACTGCTGACCTTGTAGCAGGTGATCCTTGAATATCAACCAAGAGTCTTGGGCCCCCCTGCCCTCTAGGGCTATAGTCCTATGGAACCTTACTAAGCAGGATCCTGAAGAGGCCAAAGTCTTCTCTCTTGGAGTCCAGGGCAGGGAGCTTGCTGCACGCTCTTCTCACTGTCCTGAGGATCTCAAATTCAACCATCTTATGATCACTGCAACCAAGGCTGCCCTGGAGAATCACATTTCCAACCAGCCCTTCCCTGTTGGAGAGGACGAGGTCAAGCATGGCACCACTCCTTGTTGGCTCCTCTATTACTTGCAGAAGGAAGTTGTCTTCCACACAATTGAGGACCTTCCTGGATTGCTTTTGCCTGGCCGTACCATCCCTCCAACAGATATCAGGGTGGTTGAAGTTCCCCATGAGAACAAAGGCCTGTGAGCATGAGGCTGTTCCTATCTGTCTATAGAGTGCTTCATTCACCGAGTCCTCTTGGTCAGGCGGTCTGTAACAGATCCCCACAATAATGTCTCCCATCGCTGTTCTCACTTTAACCATGACCCACAAACTGTTGACTGATCACGTCCCTAGAGTTCTATACTCTCTAGCCTATCCCTAACATAAACAGCAAATCCCCCTCCCTGTCTGCAGGCTTGTCTTTTCTAAAGAGCCTGTAGTCTTCTATTCCAACACTCCAGTCATAGGAGCCATCCCAGCATATTTCTCAGATACCTATTATAAAACAGCCCCATAGATGTGCACATATCTCTAATTCCTCTTGTGAAGATCATATAGCTCCAACCTTCGTGCCATGGGCAGGGACACCTGGCACTACACCATGCCACCCAAGACTGCATCCAAGCTGGCCTTGAACACTACCAGGGATGGAGCATTCAAAACTTCCTTGGCCAACCCATGGCTCGTTCTCCAAAAAGAGATTGGTTAACTTTATACAGTTCCCCCGGGTTAACTTCAGACCAGTGATAAATCGGCATCAATCTTCACTGGCAGCCATCGCCTGTATAAACGGATGGGTACATCGCGCAGGGATCCATCAGCGTTCTCGTTCTGTAGAGACATAAGCGTAGCCTATTCCCCAAGTTATTAACCTAAAACGACCTTCCCAGTTATGATTTTTCAAAGACTTCACCATTACCATAACAGGTTCTTTCCCTGGTATCGGATCTGGGCCTACATGGGTTAGTGCAGAAAAAATGCCTAATCATTGGCAGGATGTTCATGTCCGTGTGTAAATCAGAACTGGATAATGTTTAAAGATTTAAGCCAAACAATGCTTTGTTGATTTGTGCATTTGGGGTCTCCCTCATCATTCCCCTTTTTTGTTTTACTAGTGTGTTTTTTACAATTTGGTGTGCCTGCTCTATCATTGCTTGATGTGTGTAATTAACATAACCAGCCACTACTCCAGCCAGCATTTTTTCAGTAAGATAGTCTGATTTGAAATCATTTGAACCTTTATAGCGTGGCATACCAGTGAATCATACACACCGTGTAACAGGTTGGAATAATGGGGGATTTAACAAATGTGCCCAGTATACTTGTCCATTACCCATGGTCATGCATAGAACAGATATCACAAAGATTTTTGTCATTGTCGTTTCTTTATGTTGTTGAGTTCTAGGGCTTTATACGTTTCGCTGGCAGCCAGTATGGTCCTGTCGTTAGCTGTACACAGCCATATCCTCAATCCCATGTGAGCAATGGCTCTGGTCTTTTTCACTCGTTATCATGTAGGTCTTTATGTAGAATCATAGAATCATAGAATAGTTAGGGTTGGAAAAGACCTTCAGATCATCTAGTTCCAACCCCCCTGCCATGGGCAGGTACACCTCCCACTAAACCATATCACCCAAGGCTGTGTCTAATCTGGCCTTGAACACCTCCAGGGATGGAGCATTTACAACTTCCCTGGTCAACTGTCGTGGTTTTTTTTTCTGGGAAAATCTCTTGGTCCTCGTATATCATCGCCTAACCCTAGACAAGGCCCAAACCCAACTCTGCATAACTCGTGGGACCAGACAAAATGGTTGTGGATAAAACACACTCTGTAGGCGTGCTAACATGGCAATCCCTGCCACAATCAGTGAGCAGGTCTCAAGGGTATCTAAGGGCCATTCACAACCTTCAAAATTCTCAAACGATGCTGTAAATGGTCGGGGGGGGGGGGGGGGGGCCCCCCCCCCCCCCCCCCCCCCCCCCCCCCCCCCCCCCGCAGAAGCATAAAAGAATGTCTCCTTCATAGGTTGGTCCCCAGAGGTGAAAAAAAATGTGTGACTGCTAAACACTTCTATTATGTATCTCCCAAAGTATAAAGTTGGTGACCACACTGGGAACAAAAGCCGGGTCAGTTTCATGATCAGAGAGTCTACTGTATCACAAGTTACGGCGTAAAGTACAATGTAGCAAGAGCCTTAACCCAAAACCCATACCTGAAAAATGCTAAGATAACAAAAACAGATGTAAGTATCGCATGCTGGATCTGTGAGAACCAGAACAACAACTTTGAGAGCCAATAAATCAGCATTGTGACGAGTGACTATTAATCCTGTTGTTATCTCAACCCTTTGTGCCCCACATTGGGCGCCAAAAAGAACTGTCGTGGTTTTAAACTGTAAAACATGCAGTTTGTTCACTTACCTCCCCCTCCTAAAAGAGCTGTCGTGGCTTAAGACATAAAACACACAGTTTGTTCACTCACTTCCCTCTCCTTCTTCCCTCCCCCCCCCCCCGGGAGGGGGGGGGGAATGGGGACAAGAATCGAAAGAATTTAACTCCCACAGGTTGAGATAAGAACAGTCCAGTAACTGAGGTATAACACAAACAACTGTTACTACCACCAATAATAATAATGGCAAGGGAAAAACAAGGGACGAGGATACAAATGCTCACCACCCAGTGACCAAGCTGTGAACTACTCTCCTCTGGATTCCTGCCCCCAATTTTTACCTCCTGGGCATGACGTGCTGTGTTATGGAATACCTCTTTGGTCAGTTTGGGTCAGATGTCCTGTCTCTGCTCCCTCCTGGCTCACCCTCCTCCCTGGCAGAGCAAGAGACTCAGAAAGTCCTTGGCCAGACCAAAACATTCTAAGCAGTAACCAAAACATAGGTGTTATCAACACTGTTCCCAAGCCGAAAGTCAAAAACACAGTGCCACACCAGCTACCAAGAAGGAGAAAAACGGCTGCTACTGCCGAACCCATGACAGCAAGATATTCCAGTGCCTCACCACCCTTACATTAAAGAATTTCTTCCTTATATCCAATCTAAACTTGCCCTGTTTAAGTTTGAACCCATTACCCCTTGTCCTATCACCACAGTCCCTAATGAAGAGTCCCTCCCCCAGCATCCCTATAGACCCCCTGCAGGTATTGGAATGCTGCTATGAGGTCTCCACACAGCCTTCTCTTCTCCAGGCTGAACAGCCTCAACTTTCTCATCCTGTCTTCATACGGGAGGTGCTCCAGTCCCCTGATCATCCTTGTTTCCCTCCTCTGGACTTGTTCCAACAGTTCCATGTCCTTCCCACAGTTCCATGTCCTTTTTGTGTTGAGGACACCAGAACCGCACACAATACTCCAAGTGAGGTCTCACGAGAGCAGAGTAGAGGGGCAGGATCACCTC
>JAOEHY010005265.1:0-24385 GCA_025447955.1 Psilopsiagon aurifrons | reverse complement strand
CACTGCTCACAAGCCGAAAGTCCAAAGGAAAAAAAAACAACACAGCTCCACACCGGCTACCAAGAAGGAGAAAAATGCTGCTACTGCCGAACCCAGGACAGAGGTATTCCATACCACAGCATGTCATGTCCAGTATATAAACTGGAGGCAGTCACCTGGAAAGGCTAGATCACTGCTCGGGTCAGACTGGGTATCGGTTGGTGGGTGGTGAGCGGTTGTATTCTCTTCCCTTGTTATTTCCCTTATTATTATAATTATTACTGGTGGTAGCAGCAGTGGTTTGTGTTATACCTTAGTTACTGGACTGTTCTTATCTCAACCCCTAGGAGTTATATTCTTTCGATTGTCCTCTCCATCCCTCCGGGAGTGGGGGAGGCTTGAGGAAGGGGGACAGTGAGAAAGTGGCTGCATGGTACTGCGTCACTGGCTGAGCTTAAACCACAACAAACGGCCTTTTGCACTACCAGAGAGGCGTCAAGTGACCTTAGGACAAATGAGAATCAGTTTTATCTACTTTCTTTTCTTCCTCTGTCTGTGTAAGCAAAATGCTGATGAGCACTGAAGAGAAGCCCACACCTGCATCAAGAAGACACCCATTTTATGTTTTATATGTTTGAAATCTTTTTCCTCTGTTTCTTCTTTTTTTTTTTTTTTTTTTTTTTTTGTGCAACAATTAGGCCTGGGAAGGCCTGGGAAGGAAGAGGTGAAGATACATGCTGGTGGAGAGCTCTGCAGCATTTGAAAACCCTCTCTGTAGTACAGTCTTGGAGTATATAGCTTACAGTTGACCTCTAATGCAGGAAGAGTCCTGCTGCTCCTAAGGGAAAAAAAAATATCTTGGGAAGGAAGTTACCTACAAGTATGAGCATGGGCTGATATATGTGTGTGCATCTGAGTGCATGTGTGCATGGTGGATGTGTCTAATGCTGAAACCTTCACATATAAAAAATGTAAAATGTGACATCTCATAATATTTTCATATTGGGTAACTACAGAGAATATTTTGGCAAGGGTGCTTAATCTAAAATGTTCAATTTTAATCAGCTTGAACTATGGTCTGTCTTTCTGTGAACTGAAAACCACCAATCAATTTTCCTTTATCTTTTTTTCTGTTTTTCTTACCCAAGGCAATGCCTTTTGTAAAAGGGTATTTATTTTTAATGGATTTTTTAATGAATTTTTCAGTCAAGCTATTAATAATGCCATTAATTATAGGCAGCTTGTATTAAAGTGCATGCTGGCCTCTTAATCCTGACCCCCAGCTATTGGCTTGCAGCTAATCCAGCCCGGTGCTTGGCAGCGGTGCCGGCCGCAGCCTGTGGCTGCTTGGGAACAGGGGGAAGACAGGACTAAAGGATAAGGAGGGTTGGGGAGGAGATAGGGAGGGGGAAGCAGCATTTTGAGTATATACTTTGCCAGAGGGGGTGAAGTTTAAAGCCAGATGATATGTTAGTGCAGTGGGGATAATCCTGGAGACGCGGTGCCAGCACTTGGGAGGACCTTCCCTGGCGGAAGGCTTTGCTCTGCCTGAAAGCCCTGGCCGGTTTGATAACCCCCAGGAGCCCCGCGCCAGTTTACCTGGGGCGGTTGTGCACGACGGCCGCCCCACTTCAATCTGCTTAAAAGATCGGGCAGACAGAAGGCCCCAGCTACATAATAGATTCCTTTCCCTTCCCCAGGCTGCTCATCTGACATGATTGTTGCAAAACTTGCTAATTATCGGCTGGTTGAAACATAATGAAGGGGCCCCATCCTGTGCAGTCAGAGGAAAGAAACTCTAGTCATTAGGAGCGGGACCAAATCCAAAGAGTTTCCATCCTTTGTGCGTGAGTGCACATCTCTGCGTTTTGTTTTCTGGGGCAATGGGAGGTGTCAGAGATATCTCAGAATTCATCATTTAGTACCCACAAAGTTTTTACCCTTTTTTTTTATATATATAGATAAATCTTCCTTTTATCCTGTACTGAATTTTGTTTGCTTTGCTCTGTTTATTATTTCTGTCTACATATTTTAGAGAAAACAAAACCAATAATAGATACATTATTCCCATTTTAAATGTTTGTGGGACAAAGGGTGGTGCATTTGTCCTGTTGTAGAGCTGTCTCTGGGCTACTCCTCATGGCTGTGGGATGCAAGTTCCATATTCAAAAGCTCAAGGAGGAAAAATCCTTTCTGTTGAAGATCAGGCACCCATAGGGATGTTAATCTGATATTTATGGTAATTAATCTGAGCATTTCAATAAGTGTTTTGGCAGTTGGATTTGTTAATATCTCTCAAAATGCAGCAATGCAGTGTGTGAGGCAGCTCCCATTCAAAGAAACAGAAAACTTGGACATGAAGGAAGCTGGGACACTCTGGGGAGAAAATTAGCTGAAGGCTTATGTTCTTTAATATTTTAGGCTTCCCTCTGTTTTTCTTTGTTTTTCTTCTTGCAATTATTTCAGAAATACGTTTTATAAATTACATATTTTGGGGGATTCACTACTCCAGCTGAAGCACTGACCATATCACAGTATCTTTTGTAAAATACAGACTAAGAATACACAACTGTGCCCCAGAGCCCTCGCATGCATTAGAGTATGCACTCATATTGCCAGAGAGAAAATGACAATCCCAGACAATTAAATTAAAAATACTAAGAACTAGTCAAGGTTTTTTGTTACTTAAAAATATAGTTTGGTTTGGTTTGGTTGTTGGTTTGGGGTCTATTTTTTCTATCTGTGTGAGGATATTTGAGATTTGCCTACTGGAAGAAGAACTGAGACAAGTGCAAGGTCTTTACAAAGTTGGAATATAGAAATTACTTCAACAACACTGCTTTTTTTTTTACCTTTACTCTTTCATAAAATACAGTGCAAGGTAAACATAATCAATCTATTTTTGATATTTCTGTTATTTTCATGTGCTTTCTGGTTTTGTGCTTATTTTTTTTTCTCTTTTTTGTTGGTTTGGTTTTTTGGGTTTTTTTTTTTGTTGTTGTTGTTGTATTTTTTTTTTTTTAATTTAGACCAGCAGATGCATAAGTACAAGAAACTAGTAAGGATCTCAGGTCCTTTTACAGCGCAGTGGGCCAGCTTTCAAATCCAACTGAACAGCTTGAATAGCTGGGATAATACCAGCCGTGTCCCTCTTCCCACAGTTAGCCCCCGCACTGATATATTGGTACTGTTGAGCTCACCAGTTGGTTTGCAATTAATTTTTATATGAATCATACATTTTTTGACCAATTACCCAAAAGAGCTTCTGAAACTTTTGAGATTCACCTGTTGGTGCTATTCTGTATGCTTGCCAGTTTTCAGGAAGATCAGGGGTTTTGCACTTCAGAATGAAAGGGATATTAGCCTGTTATTTTGAAGGTCAGATTGCAACTGAGTTTGATCAGACAAGAATGAATGAAAAACCATATGTTCTGGCAAGATAACTGTAAACATATCCAAGAAAAAATAGTATGATGGTCTCAGCAAGCTTTCCTGAGCAATGTGATTTTTGCCATCAGAAAGTTATAAATTACTTGGAAATTTGTCATGAGTTAAAAATGGCTGGTTTGGTGCCAATGTTTGCTATCTTTCACCAAATACACACCTAGACATACATCTTTCTTAATGAAAGTGAGCACTGTGCTGGTAGTCATTGGCTTTAAACTTCAGTTTGATCTTTTTCCACACTACTGAAGGTAAAATTTTCCTAATTTTTATAGAATAATAAAATGGACAGGAGAGGATGAAAATTATTTGAATTAATTTTGGGTACATTTCTGCATAATGTAACTGGAAAGTCTCTCCCACAGGATTTCTCTCAGTTTGGGATTTTATTTTATTTTTCCTTTTTTTCAATTCACATTAATTTAGTAAGCTATATAAGTGAGTGCCTAGCTTTAAGGGTAAAAGGAGTTACATGTGTGCTCAAGCTCTTGCTAAATTGGATCTTGATTAATTTTTGTAGATCTGTCTTATTTCTGGCATAGCTTGGGAAAGCTGTCAGTCCCTGCCCGGAATGGGAACCTGAAAGGCTTTCAGCACATTAGAGAGTTGTCTTTTCAGGTCAAAGCTGATACACAGTGAAAGAGAGAGAGGATTGCATTGTGCTTGCTTGACCTATGCAATATTTTATTTTTGGATAAACTGAACACTGCAGCTTCCAGTTTTTTCTGATCCATCAGTCTTCACAAAGGCTGCATTCAGCAAATAGGGGACACTTTCAATACATGCTCTGTTTCTCTTTCCATCTATGTCACTCATTTTTTCTCGTAAAACTCCTTGTGGAATATATATTTTTAATTGCAGATCTCATCTGATTCTTTTTTTCTCCCTTCCTGGTTTACGAAATGAGAGAAAAAAGGAAAAGAAAAATGATCACTATTGATTTTTCTCTACTTGACTCAGTGTGGGTCAAGGATTTATGCTCTTATACCAAAAACTGCCTTCTGACAGGAGCTGTTTAGCTGAAATCAAGCAGCTGGATCATGTAAATCTGTGTAACTCTATTAATTTAAACAGAGCTGCTCAGATTTATACCAGCTAAGGACTTGGCTTAGATAAAAATCTTCTGAGAAAAAGTGTCTTCTAGCTGAGATAAGCATTTTGGCCCGTAACAGAAAATACATTTTCTTTCTAAAGTAAGACGTAATATAGTGCAGCATCTGAGTTGCAGGATACTTTTCTCCTGTCGTTTCAATCGGAGCCAACTTCCTGGATTACACAAGGGAAATGGGACAAAGCATCAAACGTTGCTTCTCACGAATCATCCTCACACTGATCCTGGTTTCTCAGAAAAAGATAAAGCATTCAGTATTTGCCAACTAGAATTCTTCCTCATGATCATTTGCAACCTCTTTGCTCTGACTGGCATGATTGCTCATGTCCTTTATAAGTTTTTCTCCACCCTGGCTGCCTGATCTTTTGAAGACCAGATCTAAAAACCTTTGGAAAAATAAACACTGGGACTAAAAATGGCAAGAATTTACCACAGAAGTGGCATGGAATAGTTTTCACCTATGAATGCCAAAATGCTATGTAGTTTTCAGGAAACTCCTACTGGAACCCCATGAAGGGCAATGAGGTGCTGCTTATTTTACTGGGAAAGTTCAATGCCCGAAATGCACTGGTCTGTGGTGAAACGTAGTAATGTCGCAGAAACAGGATAGGCATAGAAGGAAATGGTCCAGATTAGCAGCATCTGGTAAATGTAAATGTTGATTCTGGGGTTTCTGAGTTTCCATGGCAGCCACAGATCAGAACATTGGTGAAGCTATGCTGCATTTTTGCATACACTCAAGAAGATACTATCAGACAAAGTTGCAAGACAGTAGACAAAAAAACAAATCTATTTCAGATATATACTTTCACATGAGGTATAGTTGCAGCCTGGTTTTCTGCTTTAATTGTAATGGGAATCAGTGACATTTCACTTATATGTAGAAGATGCACATCTACATAGGGGGTAGATACCTAAAACTAGAAGAGTCTAAGCTTTACTTTCTGGTCTGGGCATGCTGTTGGCCTGCAATGTGGTACAGAATTCACATTTTTTCATGATGCCGTTTTTCTGCTTTATGGATGTTTGCATGGTACTACACATTTCTGTTACATACTATACACTATGGAACTCCGATCTATCAACTACATAATTTTGTCACTATTTGCAAGCTCATATTCATAGAATCATAGAATCACAGAATCATAGAATCATAGAATCACAGAATGGCTTGGGTTGGAAGGGAACTCAAAGCTCATCTACTTCAAATCCCCCTATCATGGGCAGGGACACCTTCAATTAGACCAGGCTGCTCAAAGCTCTGTCCAACCTGGCCTTCAACACTTCCAGGGATGGGTCAGCCACAGCTTCTCCAGGTACACAGTTCCAGTGTCTCACAGTAAAGAGCTTCTTTCTTCTATCTAGTCTAAATCTCTCCTCTGATTCCATTTTACAATTAAAAAAAAAAAAAAAAAAAAAAAAAAAAGAAAAAGAAAATATCTGCTGTAAAGTACCCTAAAATGGGGGAAGATTGGCATATTAACAGTACATCACAGTCTCTGTGCCTCTACCAAGCCTGAAATAATTTGCAGGTTGAAAATCATTCACTCTACAACTGACAGGAAAAAATCCTCATTCATGTCTACAGAATAAGCTATTCAAGAGATAAAAAAGATCAGAATAATTTGTTAAGGATTTTGACACTGTGCGTGTCTAACCAAAGCCATCTCCTTCTGGTGCAGAAGATAAATGGCATTGAATCAAGATCTGATAGTGACTCAGTATTTGCTGTGCCTGTGACTGGAAATGACTCTTTCTGAGACCAAATTATCATGAAAAGGGGCTTAGCATAACAGAACATCTCCTGTCTTTGCTCTTTGACTTTTTTTATCTTCTCTCATTTCTCCTTTTCTTTTTCTAGTAACAGCTTAGAAAAATAAGTGAGACCCAAATGACCAATAGAAATCATAAAGCAGTCATTTCTAGCATTAATATGCAGAATACATCACACAACTAAAATTTTTTTCCACAAGCCTTCACAACATTCATATCTTCTCGTGTGCTTGAAATGAAATCTTTCTGTGGAAAGTCACCAAGTAAGAACAACACAAGAGACTGGCAAGGACTTCTGGCATCACTAGAAATTAGGAATTATGTTTATTTTTGAGATCTGCAAGGTCACAGGAAACATGGTGATAGGTGCTGCTTAGGTATACAATAAAAGACATTCCATTTCCCAGAGAATTCATGGCCTCCTGCAGGACATGAGTAACTCTTTATTGAAGATTCTCTAATGGCAGATTTTCTTGTGGCTGCTCCTTTTCCAGTATTTTTCCACTGGAAATAACATGAAATCCCCCTTATATAAGCTTATATTACTCTGGAAGTAATCACATTTTTTTATAGCGAGGAAAAAAAACCATTGGATTGTTGAATCTAATTTTCTGTGTAAAACAGGTGATAAACTTTTACCTATTAACATCTGTTTTGAGCTAATTATCCGTTTCTGACTAAACCATATCCCTCGGTAACCCATTCTTTCCGTATATGATAACATCAAAAATGGAAGCATTCATGTCACCTTTATGATGTTTGCTGTCATGCCTTGGCTGTGTTAAATACTAGTGCTCTCTTTTTATTTTTAACTTGTCTAACTTCAATATCTTACTACCAGACCACTGTAGTATTTTTCTTAGTTAAATAAAAGGTTTGCTTAGTACCTAATATTTTATTTAAGAAACACAGATTCTAAAAGAAAATCATTGCAAACTTCTTTGCGGACAATTAGACAAAATGAGCCTCTTAAATATCTCATTGTAAGACGTTTTGCTGAACCATGTCCAATTTGTAGCATCCCTCTAAGAGGCAAACAGTGTAATGTTCTGTGAGGAGCAGCTACAGACTTTGGGTTTGTCTAATATAAAAAGGGCTGAGGGATGACCTCATTGCTCTCTACAGCTTCATGATGAGGGGAAGTGAGAAAGAAGGTGCTGAGCTCTTCTTCCTGGGATCCATGTGGGAATGGTTTAAAGCTGCACCAAGGGAGGTTTAAAAATGGATATTATGAAGCATTTCTTTACTGAGAGGGTGGTCAAAGTCTGGAACAGGCTTCCTAGAGAGGTGGATGATATCTCAAGCCTGTCAGTGTTTGAGAGGCAATGCTCTTAACAGTATGTTGTAAGTTTTGGTCAGTCCTGAAGTGGCCAGGCAGTTGGACCAGATGACTGTTGAAGATCCCTTCCAACTGAAATAGTCTATTCTATTCTAAAGGTGGAAGAAGGCATGCATAGATGATCAAGTTGCTTCTGAAAACTCAAGCACCAAAAAGAAGCACGCAAGAGATGGAAGCAGGGTCAGGCAACTTAGGACAAGTAAAGAGACACTGTCTAAGTGCAAGGACAGGGCTAATAAAGCATAAACTCACCTAGATTTGAATGTCACGTGTGATGTGAAGTGAAAGAAAAACTTCTACAAGCATATATGCAGCAAAAGAAAGACCAGAGAGAATGTTGGTTTGCTGCTGAATGGGGCAGGGGACCTGGTGACAACACAGGAAAAGATGAGGTACTCAATATGTTCTTTATTTGTCTTTACTGCAAAGACTGGCCTTCATGAATCCCAGGTCACCAACACCAGAGGAAAATTCCATGGCAAGGAGGACTCACCTTTGGTAGAAGAAGATAGGTTTAGGGACCATTTAAATAGGCTGGACAAGCACACCCATAAGACCTGATGGGATGTAGCCATGAGTGTAGCTGGACAAGATCATTTCAAGGACACTCGCATTTAAGTTTGAAAGGTGACAGCGACTGAGGAAGGCTCCTGAAGACCAAGCGAATGTCACTCTTGTCTTCAGAAAAAGGGAAGGAAAATCCTATGCACCTTGAAGGGGGAAAAAAAAAAAAACAAACAACAACAACAAACAAAAAAAGGTCCTAATTTCTTGAAAACTCCTCCTCAGATAGTAGAAAACATCAGAGTCCCATTTAGCTTTCTGTTAACCAAGCTGAATACAGTTCCCTCAACATCTCTTCAAACATCTTTGCATGCTCCAGCTCTGTAAACTGCACTAACAAACTTTCTTGGACTCCAGTTTTCAGTCTGTCTCTCATAAAAATAAGCCCCCACATTGGGCAGAAAATTTAGATGCAACCCATGAAATCCAAGTGGGGGGAAAAAATCCCTTCTTTTGACCTACTGTCCACAGTCTTTTTGTGGCTGCAAGTGTACTTTTTAGATGGCTGCAGGCAGATGAGTTTCGTAGAATCATAGAATCACAGAATAGTTAGGGTTGGAAAGGACCTTAAGATCATCTAGTTTCAAACCCCCTGCCATGGGCAGGGACACCTCACACTAAACCCTGACACCCAAGGTCCAACCTGGCCTTGAACACTGCCAGCGATGGAGCATTCACAACTTCCCTGGGCAACCCATTCCAATGCTTCACCACCCTTACATTAAAGAATTTCTTACTCATATCCAATCTGAACTTGCTCTGTTTAAGTTTGAACCTGTTACCCCTTGTCCTATCACTACAATCCCTAATGAAGATTCCTTCCCCAGCATCCCTATACCTGCACAGACCTGGATATGGGTCAAATTCTATTTACTGTCATAGAAAGAACAAAACTTGGAATGGGTCCATCTGGCCACAGGGTGAGATACAGGGGATGGCACATCAACTTGTCAGTGTCAACTGTCTGTAGGCATGTTCTTCATCTGTGGCAATTATGCAGGTAATTTATGCCAGTTTAAACTTATTTCACTGGAAAGCAACATGATTCTCGTTTGCTCAAATATGCAATGGGCTAAGAATGTGCATAGAAACTCCTACTGTGGCTCAGCTGACTTACAGCAACACTCTGTTCTGTGTCTGAGTTCTCAGTCCCAGTTTTGTATTTCTTAAGCCCAGGGAAAACAAAGAAGATGAAAGAGCATCTCTCTGATGTGTCGCAAACATTTCAGAAACAACCCCTGAAACAACTTCAGACACAGATTTCATTCTGAGCATCCTCAGTGGCATCTGCTTTGATGAACTGATCCAAAATCCTGACCTCAGCCACTTACGACATGTGGATCCAGTTCTGAACTGGACTCTGCTTGCAATGTGTAAATTCACATCTGACTCAGCTATTAATATTTCAGGATCTGAATGAAGCTTGAGCATATTTTCTCTGATCTCTGCTTCATTGATATCTGCTAAAAAAGTGTTTCTTGTTTCCAAAAGCAACTCCTCTGTTAAAGCTTCTTTGCATGTACTATGTCACACAGCCATAAGAAAGCTTTCTATGGAAATTAATACACTTTTCAACATGAAAATTTGGATAACTTTTTCATAAAAGAGGTGTAAAAAAAAATTTAATTATTTTCCTCCTGACTGTCCTAAAAAGCAAATGTAATATGCAGTGGGAAAACCTGCTTGCATAGAACAGACATATTTCTGGGCATCTACATAGTTAGCAGAGGGAGGATGTTCAATTAGTCTCTTTACCACAAGCTCCCCAGTTAGTCTCCCTCTGGAAAATAGGTGAGAAATTCTTATATTCCTCTCAATATGTTAATCAGACAACTGGTATCACAGTTCTCTAACTGTGTAATACCAGTCCCCCTTGGCAGATATATTTTATTTGGATAATGATGTGAAATTTAAGATCTACGTTTCAATTGTAGAGAGCCATAGGCAGTTGTCAATTTTAGTGACAGACATGAACCTGGAGCTAAATTCCTGTGCACAAGCAAAAATTCCAACAGGCGTAGCGCAATTCTGGTCCCTTAATAGAAATACATTTTCTCCCATTGAGGGGCAGTATTTTTAAACTGTGCATTGCTTCTCCTGGCACTGGCAAATCACAAATCCTCTCAAATGCTTCCTTTTACTTGAACATTTTGGTGACCCCAGCTTTCAAGCAGTCTGCTGCAAAATCTAATGGTTGTCTGTTTTTTCTGCCTAAAGTACCCATTGCTTTGATACCAAAGCACCATCATAAGACTCTCCTGCTTTTCTTTTCCATTGCTGAATAATTCTGCCTCATCATATTCTTTTGAATCTCCAGTCTTCCTGGGTAGATAGCATGATTTTTAATGCACACTACACTCTGTCTTTCTTATTCACTTCAAAATGTCTTAACTAAGTTATCTTCTGTGCCTAGTGCAGAGGTTTTCCTTTAGCTAAAATCTTGACAGGTTGGTCAGGGTGGTTATTTAGACCTCTTGTTCCTTTTTCTTACTAGCAACAGCAAAATAGAAAGCATCTTTTTCCTGCAAATATCAAACTGTAGGTATATAATTTTGTGGGTTTTTTATCTTCTATTATTGGTATTTTTTTATTATTATTGCTGGTTTTATTACATATTATGATAACAGTTGTTGTTTCTATCATTGCTGTTATTATGCAATAAGTTTAAAGTGGATATTTTCAGTTAGTGAGAGTGATTTTTTTTTAAAACTTGTGGGTGCATCCAAAGCCTGAGGAAAAGATGAGCTGCATTCTATTAGTTTGTATTTTTTTCCCCAAAGTAGATCTAAAACTGCTGAAAGCTCTCCCCAGAGCTGTCAATCAAAAAAGGAACAAAATGAATAGCAGCAGCAGTAGCACAAAATTCCTCTATGCTATATCACAGTAGACAAGGCACAAGGTTAAGACTCAGGAGTAAGACTCTTTTAAATCTGATTTTTCAGCTTTGCCATCTAATCAAAAGAAAAAAAAATATTTTAATTTTAAAAATTAAAGCTATTTTTTTTTTCTCTAGATATACAATTTTAAAAAATTGTTTATCTTTTTAAACATTTTCAATAAAACTTTAAGGTTTCTATTAAAAAGTGTTATCTGGATATTCAGTTTCTGACAACATAAATTTAAGATTCGGTGGTCCTAGTCCCAGTTCTCTTACGTCATGAAATCAGAACAGAAATGTAAACAAAAATCCTCAGCTCTAATAAGGTGCTCTAGTGAATACACCATGGAGATGCTTAGACTACAGTTTTCTCCAAATCTATTTTGCTTCATAAAAAGCACTTAAGTACTCCTGGGTGCTGGGACTGAAGCTGTCTTTCAGGTACACCCCTCAAACACTGAAATATAGGGCTATTTGCATACTCTATTTGGACAGAATCATATCGCCTGTGAAACTGAACTGCTAGAGCTGCAACAGCAGAGGGAAAGCTGTCAAAGACACAATAGCTCAAGTACAGCATTAGGAGATCAGATCCCACTTGTCTCTTTAGAAGAAAATGAGACAATTAGAGTCCGAGGTAGGAACACACTTCTGGATATCATCTGGGACAATTCCTCTGGTCAGAGCAGGATCAGCTAGAACAGGTTTCCCAGGGCCAGGATTTCTATTTTTTTTCAATGATGAAGGCTCCACAACCACTCCAGGCAACTTGTTTCAGTGCTTGATCAGCTTGAGAGTAAAAAGGGTGTTTCTAATATTTAAGCAGAATTTTCTGTATTTCAGTTTGTGTCCATTGCCTCATGTCTTTTCACTGGATACCTCTGAGAAGAGTCTGGCTTTGCTGGGAAGAGCAATCCTAAGAAATTAGATGTTAGGAAAAAAAATCTTTAGTATGATGGTGGTGAGGCCCTGGCACAGGTTGCCCAGAGAAGCTGTGGTTGCCCCATCCTTGGCAGTGTTGAAGACCAGGTTGGAAAAGGCTTGGAGCAACTTGGTCTAGTGGGAGGTGTCCCTGACCAGGGCAGAGGGGTGGAACTACATGAGGTTAAAGTCCTTTCCAACCAAAGACATCCTATGATCCTGTGATTCTATTATTCTATGACTCAGAATCTATAATTCAATGTTACTGATACATTCTGATATATCCTGAATGATATATTCCCCCATATAGTGTAGGGGGCACACAGACAAGATCCCCCAGAGTCTCCTTTTCTCAGTGCTGAAACGAATTACTCTAAGCCCATAATCCTCACTGAAACAAAACTCTAGGGCAAGCATTACTGCAAGAGGGTGAGTGTGAAACTCTGGGCAAATGTCTTAGCTCTCACATAGACTCAAAGATTTAAGAGCAGATTTAGGCATGTGCTCTCTCTCTGAAGACCAGTCCCAACTTTCGAATAAGTCACATTCCCTTAAAAGTTAAAAGAAATGAATCATGTGATCAGAGCTAGATGGTGAACACTGTCTCAGAATCTAGCACCATTTAGTTTACTAGTATAGCTGTAGTCACTGACCACACAGGCCCTGGGTGAAGGAAGACATTTGCATCTGACTTAACCACCTGAATTGCCTTTAGAGATGCAGGAGGGAAAAGGGTCCTTCCAGGATGCAGTTCATCTCATCCTGAGGCACAATGATAAAGCAGGTCAGATATGTCAAGCCCTGGAAGTGTCTGCTTCTCTCTGTGACTATAAAGAGATTAAAGCAGACATAGCTGTCTGCACTATAGACATCTGAAGTCAGAGGGGAACAAGCACAGACCAGGTAAGCATGGCTGCGTCTGCTTTCACTGTTTAACGACCCCAGGCACCAGCTATTGAGACATGCCCAGAGCAAACACAGCCTTCATCATGAATGGTGAAACACTCTGTGTCCATGCCACAGGCAAATGCCAACCATGGGTACACCCGCCTTCTGGGTTCCATGCTCAAAACTGATTTTTGCACTGGGTCAGAGATGAGCATATAGAGGACTCGTGTTCACAATCCCTTTTGCTCCTACAAAACTGCAAATCTCTAGCTTTCCGTATGGCGCCTGCCTCAGAAGTGCCTGTGGAAGCAAACAACTCATCTGGTGCAGGAGTACTTCAGACCTTTGCAGACCTGCATATCTGCCAGAATAGTTAAGCACTTGTCCTGTTTTCAGCTGGGATAGTTAATATTCTTTCCAGTAGCAGAAGCAGAATTAATATTCTTTGGGGCCATATAGGGCTTAATAAGTCTGGCTGCCATAATCTGCACTTCACAATGAAGGCTCCTTATTACAACAAAATCCTGCCATGCTAACATCTGCAGATGTTTTGACACAGCCATGAAAGCTGCAGTGGGACACATCATGAGAACTCATATTTCTGGCACAGAAGCAGTCTTCCTCTGAGCTGCTTCCCCACAAAGAGCCCAGCAACCAGAAGAATATAACCCGTGCTAGAAAGGTTTCCATTTTCCCAAAGAATCAAGGAAACTGTGGGCTTTAGTCATATTTATGTTTCTTTTAAACTAGATTATTTGTTCATGTTGTTAACAAGACCATGGTCCTTTTTGTCACAGTGGAAGTGTGATGAGTTTTAGCATACCCGAATTTAAAAACAGAAGCTGACAGGTTTTTGTTCACAACTGTTTTGATAGTAGATTTTTTTTTTTTTATTCTTTCTTCTTCATATTCTGCATCTATTGATCTTTAATGGCTTCCAGATGGGATCACGTTTGGCCATTTTATAGGCTGAGCTCTGAAAGACTAAGAAAATACAGCATATGAAAGCAGCCCATTAGCTAATAAAAAATAAAAAGGTACTGCAAATGTACTAATAAAGTTTGTAATGTCATAATATATTAAGGAGATGACAACTGCACAGGAAATAGGCCTGGCCTGGCTGCATGGAATAATGAGGGAGTTTTAACAGCTTATGGTAGAGGTAACAGCTGTCAAGTAAGAGCGAAACATTGCTTACATTTTACATTGTAGCTGAAACAATGCATTAACCGGCCTTCCTGCTAAGACTTCGACTGTCAGCTAATCCACTAAATTCCTCTGTGGGAGAAAGCATCTTCTCACCCTTCTGGTTTACAAAAGGTTGGGGATGCCAAGCAGCAGAAATGGGTTGTTGGACATCACAATGTTATGAAGATTGTGCAATACCATTTATCCCAGCCACAGACTTTTGGAGAGATTTTAAAATTTACTCTAATGCCTAACACACTCATAAGACTATCTTGATCTTGCTGTCCATGTGCCACTCACCTTCTGTAGCTACCAACACCAGTGTGAACAGAGTGTAAAACACTATAGCAAAAACATTTTTTTGCAGAAATCAGAGATTTTATGCACACATGCTAACATGCATGCACATATGCACACATAATTTGCCCTTGTGCAGAATATGTTATCTTTAGGTGATGCTTTTTACTGATTAAAGCCATTTGTGCTATTATCATATATGGACCAAGCAAACTTCTTCAGCTCTTATTTCTGATTCTATCAACATTGTTACAGAAGCTGCTGGTAACTGTTCAAGAAAGGTGCTGTGTGTTTGACTACTACATAGGTGCTCACCATCTTGAAAAATGTGCCATCTACGTGCACAGGACTACCAAAGACACATTCTTGCTTAACAAAAAGGGTAAACACAAAGCATCTTTCAATGTAAAGTCATTTGAGAATAGCCGTCCCTGAGTAAAACCTGTGTGTGAACAATATAGTAACTTAGAAAAAGTGGTTTCCAATTTAAGTGTATAGATGCATCAGCACACGTATGTGTATGTGTTGTAATGTGCATGGGATAGGAGACTGCATATTCCAGAGCTCTTGGTGTCCACTTTGATATAGTGGCATGGGACATATACTGCAGAACATTTTGGGGTGAGTCACTGCAGGTCCAAGTACGTGGTAGGATTAGGTTGCATTTTAGATTGTGATGAGAGGTGATAAACCAAAAGAGAAATAAAACCTCTCACACTCCAGGAGAGGTGTATCCCGGTACTCACAGTACCAGGACAGATGCTTAGAAAGAGCTGCCTGAGTTTCATGCACATCTTTCCTCAGTCTAAATCCCAAGGTTGGGATTGTCCGCAGTCTCAGAGACTATGGTAGAACTTGCATCAAAACTCGCATTTTACTCTTTCAGTTCTTTTCTCATAAAACTCAAATTTATTTCCTTTGGAACAAGCTGCGTTAAATTCCTGAGATATAGATTTAGATTATCTGCCACTGAGGTCTCCTGTGCCTTTACAGTGTCAACCCAGGAGACCATGTTAGGAAATATTAACAGTTTCTTAGCTGTATTCTGATTTATTCCTTGAAAATAATAAGCGTTTTGGTTTCCCAGTCATTCCTAATCTCATAATTGCATTCCTAATATAAATTCATACAACAGCACTGGGTTCCTATGTACAGAAAATGACAATAAGATTAAGAACATAAGCTTGATTACAAAGCTGCCATTAAACTTTGGCATCATCCCCTCAGTGAATTCCACCCCTTCCCTTCAGAAACAAATGGTGGTGGTGTTTGCAGAAATCTTCATTAAAGTTGAGGAATTAAATATAGCGTTTTAGCTAATTAATTATGGTTTGATCATTTTGACACCTCCAAATGACTCAGCCACACACCTGGAAGCTTTGTCAACTCAATTGCATCTTTATTTTTGTTGCCTTTAACCAACAATGAAGACTAATGCCACTCTTTCTAGTTTTCAATCACCTCTACAGAAGTGCTCCCCTGGCAATGTGCAGGGACAGACCTAATTAATCCCTCATCTGCCCTGCGCTGTGTCTATACATCACACTGGCAGTTGGAACTGCTGCTTGTTTTAAGGCTATTGCTGGAATGAAATGCTCATCTGTTTTTCAATAATTTTACCACAGGTGGTGATTTGTAATTAGAAAGGGTGAATCCAAATTTATGTATTATTATTATCATCATTATTATTGTTATTATTATTATTACTGTTGTTGTTATTATAATTATTGTTATTAATTAGGAGAATTGAAGGAAGGTTGGGAAAAGATGTGAGGAATAATAATGATAATAATAACAACAACAACAATAACAATAGCTACTGCATTGCATTAATTTCTGGCACCATAAATGACAGTAGATGTGGGGCTTATTGGGAGAAAAGGACAAGGATTTGGCACTGATATGGCTGCACACAGGTTAAAGATCAAAGACTTGAAGAACTTAACAGATTTTTGCTGAACAGAGAGTAGCTTTGACAGCTCAGAACCTCCGTAGAGCACTGGGAAGACCCTATTACCAAATCTCTTTCCTCCCTCTTTTCCACCACCTGCTCTGCATCAAAGCATCTCCCAGCTGATTAAGTGAGGGTGTGATTTTTACTCTCTGAAACCAATTTTTGGAAATGTGATTTACCTAACAGCAGGACATGTGCTAAAATTGTTGGATAGATTTAACATAACATGTAATGTCATAGAAAGAGATCATGACTACAGAAAAAAAAATCAACAGAGGTTTCACAGTAGGCTGGGTGTTTTTACTTTATATCCCTGTGGTTTCATTACCACTGAACAATTAAGACCTGATCAAATTCATCTTCACAAACTTCATATATTTTGAATGAGGTTTTCTGATGCTCTGACAGGTACAAAAAGCAGTACCAGCATTGTCATTTGGTTGTGACAAATAATCAGCAGTGCTAAATGGTGGGGTAGCATCACCTTATATGGCTTTCCATGCTAATTTCTGTAATGGTTTCAAAGCACTACAGAAAAGATATGCTAAACAAAATGATACAGTTATGCTATGAGTTGATTTTGAAACCAAAGTGGCCAGGATATTAGCCTACACCCGTAATACTCTACTATAATTTCAAGGAGATTTCAAATATGACCTTATGCAAGTTTTTTAGTGTGAGATTTTCAGAGGTATTGACAAGTTTGTTAGCATCTAGTAGTGTTTTCAGGAGAACATAGGTTCTAATGTTTGATTCAAGCTTGTAGGATCTTGAAATCTTACTGAACAAATATTTCTATCTTTAGCATAGAGCTCATGAGCTCAGTACACACTTCATGTTCTTCTAACTTTCCTGTTGACTCCTAGCTTTCTTTGACAACAACATGTTGTTATATTCTATTACCTATTTACATAGGTAAAGGCTTAGATCCTACCACTTTCAGAATTGATCCATGGCATCTTATAATGAAGCATTCTTTCCTATTTCAGGGTGAGACTGTTCAGCTTTTCATAAGGCATTGAAATATGAATTAATCTGAGGGATGTAAATCCACAGCTCCTATGCTAACACAGTCCTGTGAGAGATCTGGCTTGCAGGCCTTCCTTTGTTAACTGTTTTGTAAGAACTGGAAGAGCTTCAAAAGCAGAGGCCCATCTCACCCCATTCTGGTGTTCCAGGAAAAATGAAGTCTTCAAGGAAGTAGAAAAGCTGAGTGCAGTTCCAAGATCCAAATCAGGCAAAGGTGAGACCTCTGTCTGCTGGTTATGAGGGGCGTACCGCCCCTTTGAGAGGTTTCACCCCTTCAAGGGGATAAAAGGCCAACTAAAATCCAGTTTAAAGTTTCCTGTTCTTGATGTGTAACTGGTAAGGAAAAGAGAAGAGTAGGCTCATTTGCTGCTTCTGCTGCTGGATATGCAAGAGAAATTCATTAGGTTCCATCTCAGCAGTAATCAGCCTGGTTTTCAAGGTTTGTGACTTAAGTAAAGTATTCCCCTGGTTGTTTTCCATGCCAGTAGCCTCAGCACATTCCTGGTTTTCTTGTACCTAGGCCTACCGTCGGCGGTCCTATTATGACTACTTGGTGATAGGAAGAGCTTCCCAGCAGGTCTTCCAGGTGAGATGGGTTCCTTAACTACATTCACACCTTTTTTTAATGTTCTCAGTTGAACCCCATCTGTTCTCCTTGACCTTTTAACTGAGACCTCTTGCAATTCTCTGCCTAAAATACTCCAGGGCTTATGTCCTTGGGACCTGAAGGACACAACACTAATGTGCTACATGACATACCTCAGTGACTCCTAAACATTAGACCAGCCTAAAATTCTTGGGTTTCTTTATTTTGCTTGTTCTAATTTTGGCCTACTGAAGGTGAAATAGCTTGAACTGGAAGAAATAGTCCAGGAGACAGGGCACTGCACCTACCCATCTTCTAAGCCCCCAAATCTAACACATGAACTGAGCACCCAGATGAGTCTCACGCTGTAGGAATTACCAGACAGACCCCATGAGTTTTTCTGGCTCAGTTTTTCCAGAATATTACTTTTCTCTTTTGTTTTTCCTCTCCCTCAGGGCAACGTGCCCATTTCCTGATGCCCTGAAATCTCCTTCTACGTGGCCAGGCATTTTGTTTTAATTTCTTTTAATGAATTCAGCTCAGCGCCCACACATCTCCTTAACCATGGATTTGTACTTTCAAAAGAAGACACGGAGGGATGTTGATGTTTTTGGCTAGTATTCATGCCCTCAGTACCCATTTTTTTTTTATTTTTTTCTTTTTTTTTTTTTTTATTATGAATATACATGTTTTCTTGGCTGTTTTCACTGGAGCCCATCTGGTAGAATGGCACGGTTCCTGCTCACAAGTGGAATCAGACCCTGGCTGGAGGGGTTACTTTTCAGGCAACAACGGGTTTTTAAGTGGAACAGCAGGAGCCCTACAGGAAGGAGCTCCCCTGTGTCACCACTGGCACCACCTGCTTCCCTCCACATCCACAGTCCAGTTGACACTATGCACTTAACACCAGCAGGGGCAAGCAGGTTGAGGGAGGAAAGAATAGAGTTCAGGGCTGCCGGGAAATCTGTTGGTGTTGCAACTGTGCCCTCGAAAGAGCACAGGGTACTTTAAAAAAACACATGTATCTAATAAGTGGAAATGACAATAACACTGATGTGAGTCAGAGGAAGAGACACCAATTCCTAGGAAGTTTAGGGCATTAGCTTAGATAAGCAGTGTTCAAGGCCAGGCTGGATAGAGCCTTGGACAACATGATCTAGGGTGAGGCATCCCTGCTCATGGCAGGGGGGGTAGAACTGGCTGATCTTCAGGTCCTTTCCAACCCTAACTATTCTATGATTCTATGAGGAAATAACTTCCCTGCTTTTAAACAGACATCTAAGGAAAACTGGTTAGGGTTGCACTGAATTGCTGTTTCCAGGTAGTTCAAGGAAATTAGCATATGAGTCATCCTTAGTCACTTCAGATGACTGAGATGAGCAGCTGCTGAGTTAGGTGATGGAGGAGTCTGAAGTGCATTGATGACTGTGGGGTATTTGGTTTTCATTTAAAAAAAAAGCTTTTTTTTTTTCACCATTCCTTTGTAAAACTCTTTTCTCTGCAAGAAGAGCTTCAGCATGAACATATTCTAACAGTTCTATTAAAAAGTATCTCCATTTGGTACTTTGCATCTAAACAAGTGGAAGTTCAGATTAGCTTTGGAAAAGTTGTGTAGTCTGAAAACATCAGTGAAGAGTGGTTTAAAATTTAGTCCACCTGTTCAGATTGCTTAATGGGGACAGAGCACAGAACAGTTGGCTGCATGGTTGAAATTCTTAATATTCCTTCTGATTCAGTTTTTAGGTTTCCTTAGAGAAGTTCAATGTGTGTCTTTATCTATTAGCTAAAATAAATTGAATTTTCTCTGTTTTTTCATTTTTTCCTTTCATTCGTCTCTTTCAGTTATCACTCAGACTGAAAATAGAGAAGACATAGAAGGTGATAGGAAAAGAAAATGGACAAACCAGAACTACCCATATTATGATCCAAAAAAAAAAAAGGGGGTGAAACTGAGATATTGCCTTGCTTTCTGTCTCCAGGTATTCAAAAGTTTGAATTTTCAGACTCCTCAGTCATAAATACAAAACTTCAGACTTTCTAAGAAGCAATTTCAAGCTACTTACAGACCCACTCAGGCTTCCGTTTCTAATGATGTGACTAAAAATATTTCAGGGGAGCAATTAAAGATCTGCATAGGTGACTAGAGTGCTAAACTGTCTAAATATCTTTAGAGCAAAGTGAATGAGATTATAAATGCCAGCAGAAATCCACAAAATAAAGATCTAAACTTAGGAGTTCCTGAATTTAAGGATTTCATTTCAGGCATTTAGAGTAACTTCTGGCTGTATCAATGAGAGAGGGAAGACTTCAAATAGCTGAACACAGAGCAATAATTCTGCTATGTAAGACCACAGGTATATCTGTGTTCTCTATTCAGTTTACTTGGGACTTTCTCCTTATTTTGCATTTTTATTTAAATATAAGTTAAAAAATGAAAGCAAAAATGACCTATAACCAGCTAAGTTTTTAAGGGAGGGCACCACATTAAAAATAAAACCTATTGTTAATCACCTGCCTTGGTGGCCAGCATAGAAAAGATTGAGGAACTCTGGAGTCTAAATCACTCCCTGGTCTCCAGACAGTGGATGGTGGGATCCACTCCCATGGTGGCTCTAAGAAGCTTGTTTTTCAGTTGCTCAAGCTGTATCTATTTAAGCACCATTAATGAAGTACTGTCATCCTGACTCTTCTTGCTTATGAAACATGAATGTGAATGTGGTATTAAGGGGAAAGGAATAAAAAATTCTAAATTTTGCAGTGGTTCTTCTGCTCTGTCCCAGTATCACCTCTTATCAGAAAACAGGATCATATAACCATAGAATCATAGAATAGTTAGGGATGGAAAGGACCTTAAGATCATCTAGTTCGAAACCCCTTGCCATGGGCACGGACACCTCCCACTAAACCATAACACCCAAGGCTCTGTCCAACCTGGCCTTGAACACCGCCAGTGATGGATCATTCACAGCTTCCCTGGGCAACCCATTCCAGTGCCTCACCATCCTTACAGTAAAGAACTTTCTCCTTAGATTCAATCTAAGCTTTCCCTGTCTAAGCTTGAACCTATTACCTCTTGTCCTATCACTACAGTCGCTAATAAAGAGTCCATCCCCAGCATCCTTAGAGGCCCCCTTCAGATACTGGAAGGCCGCTATGAGGTCTCCATGCAGCCTTCTCTTCTCCAGGATGAACAGCCACAACTTTCTCAGCCTATCTTTGTACGGGAGGTGCTTCAGCCTGCTGATCAATCTCGTGGCCCTCCTCTGGACTTGTTCCAACAGTTGCATGTCCTTTTCATTCTGAGGACACCATAACTGTACACAGTACTCCAAGTGAGGCCTCACAAGAGCAGAGGTGCAGGATCACCTTCTTTGTCCTGCTGGTCATGCTCCTTTTGATGCAGCCCAGGACACGGTTGGCTTTCTGGGCTGCAAGCACACTCTGAAGCCAGCTCACATTAAGTTTCTCATCAACCAACACCCTCAAGTCTTTCTCTGCAGGGCTGCTCTCAATCTCTTCTCTGCCCAACCTGGAGCTGTGCCTGGGATTGCTCCCACCCAGGTGTAGGACCTTGCACTTGGCATGGTTAAACTTCATCAGGTTGGCATCAGCCCACCTCACGAGCATGTCAGGGTCTCTCTGGATGGCATTCCTTCCCTCAAGCATATCAACTGAACCACACAACTTAGTGTCATTGGCAAACTTGCTGAGGGAGCACTCAATCCCTGTTCATGTCACTGACAAAGATGTTCAACAAGACCAGTCCCAACACGAGTCCCTGAGGGACAGCACTCGCTGCTGGTCTCCAGATGGACATTGAGCGGTTGACCACAACTCTTTGGGTGCAGCCATCCAGACAGTTCTTTATGCACCAAGTGGCCCACCTATTAAACTGATGTCTCTCCAATTTAGTGGCAAGGATGTAGCATGGGACAGTGTCAAAAACAAGGATCCTGATTTGTCTTTTGCTGTGAAGGTCAGAAATTTCTCAGATGAATAAGTAGCAGCCTTCTTTCCAGTTTAGACTAGATATAATTAGTATCTAAATCTATTACAAAAAAAAACCACCAAAGCCCATTCTTACTCTGACTTTTTGCTTCTCTAACCTCAAGTTTGATAAATATTAAGCAAATACTTTGAGTTTCAATGTATGCTTAATTGTTCTCATCCTAAGAGCGGGATATTGCTTAAGCATTTTGTTCAGCAGGGTCCTCGGGAAGAAGAGAGCCTATTTCCTTCCCTCAATGGAGCAAGAGCATGGTTCCTCCATTAATTCAGGACATTGGTGGGACAATGAAGGAATCGCTTGTTGGCAACCCACATTTCCTCCAGCCTCTGGATAAAGGATTTGAGTTCTGTGCAGGCTGCCAATCCTTTAACAATCTTACACACCCTATAATCACCCTAAAAAATTGGAATAAAAGCGGGGGAAAAGGACTGAAAAGGAAAAGAAAAGTCCTGCAGGCTGCCTTAGCCAAATATCTTGGACTTGAGAGCTATTTGATCATTATTCTAAGTATGGATAATCAGCGTAATGCTAAATAAAGAAATTATAAACTGAAATGGAAAATTCCCTTGGTAAAAGCCCAAAGAATTATTTCTTTTCTGGAAGCTAACATTCCCTGTGAAAGGCAAATGCTATTTCCCTCTCATTGTGCATTGCTTGATGAGGTGTTTAGCTAGTATGTGTGTCTGTATTTTTATAATTCTGAATGCTAGGATTCCCCTCCAAAGTGTGGCTTTGCAGTCTGCCAAGCAATGTTGAGACATACAGGAAAGCTATGTCTTCACTGTGCAGAAGCAACAGAGGTTTAACTCAGCTCACTTTTTTTGCCTTACCCCAAATCCCACATGTAATTGATTTTCCCTGACTTTTTTGTGTGTTTTTAAGTAAGGGTACTAGATAAAATTTAAAAGATACTTTCATTCAGCTTGGTATTGCTAATCATTGCACCGACGATGCTGTGATAGACTGAAGAGTGTTTACAAGAGATCACTTGCTACGAAGCCCCTGGAAAAAGATGTGTAAACTGCAGAATTACAAACACGTACATGCATAAAACATTGAGATTTGATCCAGAAGTCTTTGCAATTGGGGTAGGAGGATGCAATGACAATTTTAGGCACTTTATAAGTAGGCTATAGTTATAGTTTAGACTTTACACCACCTCTTCCAGTTATCTCTGCATTAACGGTATAAGGAAAGGGAGAATCTTTGCCCCAGATAATTCATAATCTGGAAATTAACTGGAAGAAGGTATGCAAAGGAGGTGCAGAGGAGATGGAAGGAGATAGATGAACAAATTGTTTCAAGAAATATGGGGAGGAATGGAAGAAGAAATATTGAAGACTTTACTGGGGATGCAACTGGAGAGGCGCTCTTGGAGGGAGGTGCTTCGTGAAAAGAGTAAGTGCAAATCTGAGGGGGCTGTAGCCCATAGGCATGCCATGCCATGGCAGGAACAGGTATCTACCCATGACAGATGTCTAAAAAAAGTAATTCCAAGGAAAAAAAAACAAACAAACAAAAAAAAAAAACAAAAAAAACCCCCAAACATTTAAAATATTTTATATATGAACATGCTTGACTAGATTAAGGTCTTGAAATACAGGTATATATGGAATGAGGACAGATTCACACTTGCTTTGAATAAGAGCATGGTGATGGTCATGCAGAATTATTAACCTTAACTCTAGAAATGCAACACTCACCAGTGTGCATCTCTTAGAGTCAGTTATTCTGGGCCAGCTCAATGACACCAAGACCATGCAGCTACCGATTACAGAAGCAGAATATAATCTAGTATCTTTTTATATTCACCTGCATGTTCAACCACATGTGATGTGATCATATTTCTAGAGATTTGCTTGACCTTCATGAAATAGCTTATTATAGCACTGACAATGAAAGTTCACCACAAATTATCATACAAGTATCCCCAGCGCAAATAGGCTACTAGACCTTAAAGCACAGCTCTTTGCTACAAAAGAACCATTGTCTTTAAACTTCTTCTGGAGACATCCAGTATCTTTCTCACTGATTAACAGCAATTCTAAATCTTCAACCTACCTCCTTCTCCTTTTTAGTCTCAGTACTTGTTTTGCCCAAACTTAAATTACCTGAAATTGTCCTGCTTTACATAAACAAAAGTTGAAAAGGCAAAGTGGGATATAGAAAGTCATGCAACAGAACATAAGATTACACAAGTCCTGGATCTCAGGCCTCTTTTATCTCCTCTAATTTATGCAGATTTCATTGGTCCAAGAACTTGCAAAGACCTGCTGAGGGAAACAATCAAAAATGGAGGTTAAATAATGACAGAGAATTTCCAAGGGTGAGATGTAGGCACCCCGATTCAGGCACCCAGACAGAGCCATGGGAGGGGAGGATGCGGTGCAGAGCTCGGGGTGCAGAGAGCGCCCGCACTGCTCTG
>JAOEHY010005261.1:0-27968 GCA_025447955.1 Psilopsiagon aurifrons | reverse complement strand
TCAGGCACTGGAGCTGCTCTGAGGTCTCCCCTTCAGGAGCCTTCTCTTCTCCAGGCTGCCCCAGCCCCACTCTCTCATCCTGGCTCCAGAGCAGAGCTGCTCCGGCCCACTGAAACCATCGGTGTTATCAGCGCTGTTCCCAGGCCGAAAGTCAAAACCACAGAACTGCACCAGCTACTAAGAACGAGAAAAATGACTGCTGCTGTTGAACCCAGGACAACAGTGAATTTAGCATCAATGAAATCATACTCTTTTGAGGATTTACACTAGTAATTAAATGCATATTCTTCCTTTTCTTTGCATACAAATAGCAAATGAGTAGCTCAGGTATTTCCTGCATGAAGTGATAACATCTGTGTATTTTGGGGGAATACTGAAGTCCTTTATCACTGCATAGTAACTCACATTAAGATTATTTGGATTCAGTGACAGTTTTGCATGAGCAAAAACTATGTCCTGGTTTCTTAAAGGCTTTATCATTGATGAGTTTTACCACCACAAAATTCTTAGACACTGAGAAGGTCCTGTGATGTCAAGGGCTCGGGACAAAACAAGGGATTTCTTGCAGGAAGAACTGTCTCCAATCTTCATTCTGATTTTGGGCTGAGAAGTTTTCAGTAAGAGAAAGTTACCAATATTGATCCATAAGTCCTTTGCAGTTCCATTTATTTGTTGTTACTGGAGCATTGGAAGTTTCAAAATACTGTGTGGAAATCTGTTATTTCTGATCTCAAAAAGAAGCAGGAGGTATTACAAACTTTGCAGGAGGGCCTGCTTCAGTGAGGTTTTGGGGATGCTTTTCCAGAATGAAGCTTTAGAAAGAAAAGTGTTCAGGAGATCTGTGCTGAAGGCAAGAGAGGTACAACATGGTCCTTGAAGGAGAATCGAGGCCATGTGGCATTGAGCTGCAACTCCTGGGAGGCATCACGATGTTTGAAGAAGATGCATTGTGGTGTTAAATGGAATATAAATTGGCTGTAACTGGTGATACTAAAATGTTTTGTATTAAGAACAAAAAGTATTTCTACTTTCTCTGGTAAAAATTGTATTGGAACTTTCTGCTTTACCCTTTCCCCTTGACAAATTTTACTTTCATCTTAATGAGGAAGGAAAATGAAGTGAAGAAACACTGGAATTTCCATACAAACTGCATTCCAGCATTTAGGAAAGAGAGCCTTTGAAATGAAAATGTAAGAAAGGATCCAAATTTCAGACTTTCCAAGGTTCAGTCATTTGTCCACTTTAGAACTTACATTATCACATTAATATAGGGTCTCGTTTAGTCATTTAAATGCTGTTCCGTGTCATAGAATAGAAACCAAATCTTGTAGATTATCACAAGGTAATTCTCTGGGCAGCCTTCCCTTTCTGTCATAAGCAGCTGAGGAATGTGACAACCTCACTCTCCTTTTCCAGCACGGGGAGTTAGGCTCTGCTTTCCTAACCTATGCAAGCCTTAGGCTGCTGTCAAATCAATTGCTGATAATGATAGTAATCATTGCTCTACTGAGGCTTAAATGACAATCTTCCTTACAGTTCTGGAAAGAACATTGTTATCATACAATGTAGTCTAAAACCTGTCACATTTTAATTCTGGAGAATCCATGGAAAGTATCTGGCTGTTTTATGGCAAGCCTTAGGTGGGATTTTCCAAGCATAAGTAGACACTACAAAGTTAGACAATCAGGGTTGGACTAGATGATCTCCAGAGGTCCCTTCCCACCCAAATTCTGTGAATAGAGGGCAGATCCAGTCTTCACTGTATTTTAAGACTCCACATGAGGCAGGGTATGTCCTTGGTACAAACAAGATGTAAGCAAGACCATGAATATTTGCTTGAATGTGTTGCACACATGCTGAGCAGATGTGTGGTTGGCTAGGACTGCTTCAGCACTCCGGACTCCAGGTAAGTGGAGAGCAGAGTAACATCTACCTTGTACAGCTTCAGAGAAATCCATCTTCCTTGTTTACCCTGAAGAGCTGGAAATGGGTAAAAAGAAGGAAAATCTGATTGGTAGACCCCATCTCTCTGAATGGGAAACACTGTCGTTTTCTGTTTGTTCTCATAGTGAAATTTCAGTGCATCTGTCATTATCTCTTCTTTCACCATTTAAATGATGAGAACCAAACAGATCTCACAATGTCTCCTGCATCTTACAGCAGTGAGCTTTGATTCACACTTCCTTTAATTCATTGCTGTGAAAAATGGGTTGGCATCCTACTGTGAATTTAAATACTTCCAACCCAGGAATAAATGGATCCCATGGCTCATTTATCTTTCAGCTATTAATTAATAGTGGTTAATTGTAGTTATGAACTGCAGCATTACAATCTCCAGCATCCATACATTTTATTTAATACATTCTGAGTAAGGTGGAGTCAGCGAGTAGGAGAATAATTAAACCAGCTCCTTGCCATCAGCTTCTCACACCATATCAGCTTCTTCATGAATTTGAAAGATACCTGCATAAGACACCTGCATCTGTCTCTTTAGAGAGAGGTGTTTTGGGACTTGAAACATAGCAAACCCTGTGAGAAGATCCATTTGAACATGGTATTCATTTGCCTATCCGTGGCCCAGACCTCTTAGTACCTTTTGTAGCATTGCGCTTACGGGGTAACAATGCACATCTACAGTCTTTGCTGTAGATTGGAGGAAAAGAACAGACTCAACTCTTATTCCTCTTTTATGCAAATAAATAGTTGATGAGGAGGGCAATCCGTGGCTGTGAGTCTATGGTTGGAGATAATTCCATGAATAACTGCTTCTGTATTAACTTTCTGAAACCTGTTGCTACCCCCGAAAGGATGGGTCACAGAACAGGGCCATGGGAGAAGCTTGCTTAGATGGACAGCATTTTCTTAATTCACAATTCACATTTCCTTTTTCTGGAGACATGTAAATACTTTTTTTTTCTTTTTTTTTTTTCCTGTGCTTTATTGAGATTTCATTTGTTGGTCTCAGAATAAATAGATTTTAAGCTGGTGGAAACAGAAAATGTCTTTTACTTGAGCATGTATTAGTGATCTTCAGTTTCAAAGCCGACACCCCTCAAACACTGAGAGTAGACCTACATTTGAGTCACTTTACAGAGATCTAGGCAAGGTGGGGTCCATGCAGACTGGCAGGTGTTAGGCACAATACATTGCAAACTTTAAGGGCTGTTTCCTGAGAGACTTCCTCTTGAAGGCATCTATTGTTTGTTAAAGAGAAAGCCACATCCACTCTGCTCCCAGTGGCATCCTGAAATATACTTTAAATGCAGAAAAATGATGACTTGAAAATGGATTTGATGATAAAACTTCCCCCCTACTCCTCATAAATACTTGTGGCTGAGCTCTGGCAGAGAGATGTCCTGTTGGAAATTGAACTTGGTTCATCTGTGCTCTGGTAGGAACCCTGTGTTCAAGATAAACATGCTGGTGCTCTTTGAAGTTGTTTGCTCATCAAAAGCACAGTTACTTTGTTTGTATTATGCTTGATACTCCCGTGAGATGTAGTTCAAATTATGGGATAAAATTTTGGCAAGAGGAAAGCAGTTTAAAGAAAAACTCCCCTCAAAACTAAACAAAAACCCCTTTATGATGCTGGGAAGGTGGGAGTATTGTCCTTAGAGTCCATCGTATATTTCTTTTCATAGCATTAACAGATTTTCCTTGTACTGTTCTTTAGTTCATATTAAAAACATTCCTCATGTCTGCAACGATTTTCAAAGTCTTTTGGGGTAAGTTATATGTAAAATGTCTGAGATTTTAAGGCCAGAGAATTTAGTCTGTTACTTCTTTTATGATCTTTGACTACAGTTGCTGTAGGAGTAAAAATCCCTCTGTTGCAGCAGTCACTTTGTCTTTCTTTCTCTGCATCTCACAGTTGTTTTTTTTTTTTTTTTTTTTTTTTTAGATGATTTCATTTCTAGATTTGAAAATATCTTTATATACGAATTCTGAGCTGGGTGAAATACATGCTGCAATTTCATGACATCAGGAGGTGTCATGGGAAGATGGCAGTATGGGAATAAGTACCACTTCTAGTGAAGGCATCATCCATCCTCATGTGTGCTAGGGTACATGCACAAGTATGAATGACTGAAGGTATTTCAAAGGCATCTTCATCAAGTTCATATGGTTTGTTGCATGTTTGTACAAAGAGCAGAGTATGTTCCATTCCACTGGCTACCAGCCTTTGGACCTGAATTTTACCTTGGAAGACAGTGTCTGTCCCTTACCTGCCTTCATCTCATGGACCCAGTATGTGTCCCACTAAGCCTGGGTTTTAGAAGCACAGGGAACTTCACCAGCAGAATGCTTCTTCTCACAACTGGGGGTTCACTCCACTGGCTCATAAGTGCTCTTTAGAAATAATCCATAGTAATGAAGCTCATTCTGAAAGGTAAATGTGTAAGTTTTGTGCAGGTACAATCACATAATCTCCAAGTGTGGCAAGTGTGGGAGTGCCAGCAATTTATAGCAGGAAATGTACCATAAACATAAATATGTGCATTTATACATATTCTTTAACATGTGGGTACAGGTGCATTCTGAGCACTCATGGCTGAACTGGGGGAAGCTTCTCGTGTCTTGGGACATCAACAGAAAAGGAATATGACTTACTTTTCTTACTATGTGCTTGCTTTGAGAGAAGTGTTACATCCCCGTCTGTCTCTCCAGTCTACATCAATGAGAATTGGTACATCTGAAGTGGTACTGGTAAATTAAATATAATTTTAAGCTTCTGAATCACCTCCTGAGAATCTCAAAGTAATTTGCTTTTAGTAAAGAATTAAAGAAGGACGCCACTGCTATGAAAATGGCCATCATTGTAATGATGATAACTATTTAAAAGGCGAGACATCTAAATCATGGAAAAGCTAAGCTCAGGATTTTCAGAGCACTTTAAGTACATCATTTCTGTGGTTGCTTGCTTTCAGATTGCTTAATGTAGTAATCTAAAATTCAAGGCTCCTAAAAATCACTCCATGGAATCACTTCATCACTACATGGATTTTGCCCAAGATCATGGTGTGAGTCTGTAATAATGTGGGGTCCAGAACCTACATGCTGATTCTGACCTTGCTTCAGCTAATCTTAAATCTTACATAGTTACTGATGGCAGTAGATTTACTTTTGACGCAGTGATAGTGTCACTAAGGTTAAGATTCAGATTTCCAGACTTTTCATGCTATGCTTTAGCTCAGCAGAAAATAATTCTTTCATTATATGCTATTTTTTGGATAAGCCTTAAAATCAGATGCTTATCTCAGTCTCTTCTTTTGGCAAAAGGGAACTGGAAAGCCCAGCTGGAGCTTTCTATTCTGGTTGTGTCAAAAATGTCTCCGAAGCTGTTTTCTTTGAAGTGTTTCAGTGCTGCTTATTCTGTATTCCGTGTACTCCATTCACTGTATCAGGAAGTACAAACCAAAGTTTGCAGTCTGGTGTTTTACACTCCAGAAAAAATACTCTGCTTGGTTGGTTTAGTGGTAGCTGAAAACATTCACAGTTACAAACAGTTCTGCATGGCTGGAAATCAGATCACAAATGATTTTTGAATTTTCTCTATGTTTACTACTTCTACAATAGTAAAGGTAGGCTTTTAAGTGGTAAGAACCCAATACAGCTCATAAGTTTGCACTCATTTGGCAGTCAGCGCATCGTGTTACAGAATCACACAGTGGTTTGTGTTGGAAAGGACCTTAAAGCTTTTCCAGTTCCAAACCCCTGCCATGGGCAGGGACACTTTCCACTACAGCAGCTTACTCCAAGCCCCATCCAACCTGGCCTTGGACACTGCCAGGGATGGGGCAGCCACAGCTTCTCTGGGCACCCTGTGCCAGCACCTTCACAGTAAACAAACTTCTTCCTTTTATCTAACCTGAACTTTCCCTGTTTCAATTTGAGCCCATCACCCCTTGTCCTATCACTACATTTCCTGATGAAGAGTCCCTCTTCAGCATTAAACTGTTTTGTCTTTCTCATTCTGTTAGGTTTGACTTATTGCTCTCTTCGCCATGAGTTTCTCAGTTATTGTTATGGTCTTAATTGTTATTTGAAATACCTTTTAATTTCTCAAAGATGCTTCCTCTTTCCTGCATAAGAGAAATGCCCAGATTTTTCTCTGTCTCACAGCTATGGTTCAGCACGAGGGACCTGAGGGAATGTTCTTTTGCAGGCAAGCCTTACCGATTACTTAGGTGAAGGTAATATACTAGGGTTTTTCAGAGGTAAGTCTTTGCATCTTCAGTAAGGAATCTTGGTTTATCCTCTGGTATTTATAGTGACATAATTGGCTGTGAGAACCACAACATTCATTCTACTCATGGGAGACAGATAGCCTGGCTCACTCCACTAAACCATGTGTATGGTCTGGTTTGTGCTAGAGTCTCAGACTGGTTTATTTTGTCTGTAATCTTGGAGGGAGCTGGCTCTGAAAAGAAGAGTTGGTGGGGAAAAGTTCACTGAAAAGAACAAATGAATGATTCCTGTCCTTTGTCCATATAGATATTTTTGGGCAGTGCATCTGCTGAGGTATGTTCCGTGTGTGTACTCTTCAAAACTGGTTATTCTCTAATGTCATAACCTAAATAACAACTACAGTGCTGTTGAGTGGATGAGCTACAGGATTTTTCCTTGTTCTTTGTTCAGTATTATGGGTTTCCTGATAGAAGCGGTTTTGGCAGAACATGACACAGAGTGCTTCTTGGTTCATGCCAACCATTGCTATAGCTCACAACCATTGCTGTAGCTCACAACTATTGCTATAGCCCTCAACTTCGTATGGAATGGGTTGAGGCTTTTGGCAAAACAGTATTTGAAAAATAAGTATTTTTGTTTTAGAAGCTGGTTGAGATTCTGACCCATTTGCTTGACTGTGGAAATCAGAAATGTGCTTTTGTTGCAAATACCTTAATTGGTTGTCGTGGAACTCCAGCTTTTGAAATAGCTTCTCATTTGACAAAAAAAATCCTTGTAGCGCCTCCCATGAGGCCCATCTACTCCTGCCTGCAGTGAGAGGCTTCAGGACTGTTGGGGGTTTGATGCTGTGTTCATGTAGTAAAAAACTGGGGTGGGGGTAGAGGATGCTCACAGGTTTCCCTTGCCACTGGCTGACCTGCCCTGCCTCCCTCTTCCTTGTCAGTTCACTTAGCTAATTCCTTCCGTCTTGACTTACTCCTTTCTGCTTATCAGCTTTCACAACTTGTTTGCAACCACCTGCAGTTACTGGGATTGGGTATTCTTTTCTGGGGGATATATTAGACTGTGTATTTAGGCTGAAAGTTGCTAAGGGAAGGTTTGCAACTGTGTTTTCATGCTGTCTAGCACAAACAGAGCCTGACCATTGTTCATTTCAAAATGCATTGCAATAAAAACAATTGATGCTGCATGCATTACTCAAAAGAGGCTATAATGCAGTTGTAACTAAATCCCTTTATTTATTAAATTGTCACACCCCAGGATTATGTGAATGGGACAGAGAAAGGCAAATGTAGCCCACAGCAAATTCAGCACACAGTGCAAGTAATTGCTGCTCTGAAGAAGCCACTTTACCTGCTCTTTCCTCCTGGCTTGTTACTGTCAGTATCTCCACTTGCAGCTTGTTCTCAATGCTCCAATCAAGCAAGCACCCACATTCCTAGAGGTACCATTTTGCAGCAATATGAGCCTAATTGTTTCTAGATTGAATATTTTCATGGGATATTGGTCTCAGTGTTCCTGGAATTACCATGCTCACTGAAGGATTGAAGATGCTTATCGGGGCCGACAGCTTTAGTGTCAGAGGGATCATCTCTGTGGAACTGGGCTGGGCTGGTGACGGTCTTTATTTGTGTGGAATGGAGACATATGGCCAGAATCATCCGCTCCCTTTCCTCAGTAATTAAAACATCTGGGAGCGCAAAAGGGCCGTAACAAGGAAAAAAACCAGCCCTCTCCCTGCTAAATAAAACAGGAGCATGGTGCCTTCACATAATTGCAAAGGCTTGCTTCTGCAGCCATGGGGGGGTCTCTAGAGGACCAAGCTTCTCTAAGGTTCTTCTGGATGTGTGACGGTCAATAGGAACACAGCTGAACTGAGAACAGTGCTCCAACTTTTTTATTAATACTGTATCCTCCTTTATTTTCCAAAGGATGGATTTTAATGCTCTAGAGAGTAATTGGAGGTTATTTAAAGAATAGCAGAGGCATACTGAAGTCATCAGCTGTTTTACAGACCATGATTACATAGTGATAGCTTTCTCTGTCTGGAGTATTCTGTAGATGTATCTTTGAAAAACACTATTTCACTGCAAGCTTTGAGGTTCAAATTCAGACCAGTGCAGTCTGGTGACAGCTGTTATCATTTGATGGATATTCAGTACACTGTGTGAAGTGTGTTTAATACAGTTTTATGTAATTTCCAGAGGTTAGGTGTCCCAAACACAAAGCCATTAAAAAATGAAGTAATTTTCTAACTTGGCCATTGCAAAATCTCCAGCTGAGCTCCCTGCTCTTAGCCTTGCAGGGTTAGACTTGAGAGGAGGGATCTGTTTTTTTGATATATGGCACTTCTAAACTGTAAAATCTGTGCCTCTGCAGAGCTGGGTAGCCATTCTGAGAGGTTATACACAGGCCTGACTCCCCCTTTACTACTTTGTAGAGACTTTACTTATGTATTATTCTATATTTTTTTCTTTAAAGGGGAGTGATATCATGATTTCAGTGGTGGTCTTCTGCCTCAGAGCTCATCTCAATCTCCCCTCTGGCAGGTTAAAGCAATTTCCCTCATCCTCTCCCTACAGGCTCTTGTCCAGAGCCCCTCTCCAGGTTTCCTGCAGCCCCTTCAGGCACTGGAGCTGCTCTGAGCTCTCTCCTTCAGGAGCCTTCTCTTCTCCATCTGCCCCAGCCCCGCTCTCTCAGCCTGGCTCCAGAGCAGAGCTGCTCCAGCCCTCACAGCATCTCTGTGGTCTCCTCTGGTCCTGCTCCAACAGCTCCACATCCTTCTTGTGCTGTTGCCCCAGAGCTGGATCAGGGCTGCAGAGAGGGAGAGTCCTCTCCCTGACCAACCTACAGATTGGTTGTTATGCTTTTGCTTATGTTCAAATGCTGAAGTCATCATGGCTTCACTGAGGGCAATTCATGCCTGAAATTCGGTGGCCTTCTAAACTGGGGCCAGGGCATTGGTGGAAATGAGCAACTGAAATAATCTATTTGGACTTGTACAAGGCCTGTGACAGCGTCCTGCATGACATTCTTGTCTCTAAACTGCAGAGGCATGGAGTTGATGGATGGACTACTCAGTGGATAAGGAATTGGCTGGATGGTGGCATTTAAGTATTGTGGTCAACAGCTTCGTGTCAAGGTGAAGATCAGTGGTGAGCAGTGTTAGATAGTCTGGAGACTATGCTTTTTAACAGCTGCTGCAAGGCAAGAACTCTGCAGATTGCTGCTGTGTGAAGTAGCATCTGCTGCCTCTGGTCTCTCCTTTTAATCCATGTCTGTCAGTGCCTAAAGTGACTTTAGCTGTCCAGAACTTGTTCTTGTGGGGCAGGATGAGCCCCACGTATGGCACAGGGTTTGTGAAATGGGGCATGCTGTGCATAGGAGATATCTTGATGGCTCCTGTTTTAAGAAGGGCTGTAAGGAAAGACATGGGATGAAATATAATTTAGAGAGATGGATAAAATAGCAAAGGGGGTGGTGAAGAGGAGAGGCCTAAGTTCCTTACTGGGAATTTAGCTGGGTGCTGCTGCTATTTATTTTGCTGTTGACACTGACTTCCAGCAGTACCCAAGTAAACTAAATTCAAAGTAATTGGCAGTGATATCCAGACCAGCTTTAGTGCAGTAGTGGAAGCCTCTGTAGTGCAGCACACCTGCAGTAATATAGCTTTGTGTCAATAAAATGAGCTCTTGTGGAATGCTGTGACATTTCTAGTGACTGAACTGGCCTCTTGACCTGGCTGGGTCATGCTACACTGTGCTGTGCTTTGGGTAGAACAGCTTGACTCAGGAGTGAGACACGTAGGCAGGGCAACACCTCACTGTCCATCTTTTCGGTTTGTTACCCGTCCTCCAGGTACTTCCTGGGTTCTCCTAGCTGCAGGTAGGTAGTCCTGCTGTGTTAGCAACTTTTGCATTCAGTAGAATACTGCAGATAATGACAAGAGATTATTTTTCTTGCAGAAAACTCATCCCAGTAGAGGTCCAGTCCAATATATTTATACGACAAACAACTGAAGTCTTGGAAATGTCTGGCTAGCTCCAAGATTCAATTAAACCCAGCCCAGTTCTAGGTGTATTTCCTAATTAAGGTATTTGACATCCACGTGGACATAAATATTTATGCTTGGTAGAACCTATCCAAAACAGCAAAATAAATTACTCTGACAACATGTGAAACATGACTGCTCTCCGTGTGATGGCTCTATCATCTGCACTAATAGCTGAAGTTTCAGCAGGCGTCACTTTACAAACTGTGGAAGAAGCTGTCAGATGTGTTTGGAAGGAGGCTGACTGTGGTGGAAGGTGCTGAGTTTAAAGCAAATGGAATAAGAAATCCTGCAAGCAGTGCTGTGGGACCAGTTCTGCCTTCACCTTCTTGGGCTCAAAAAGCTGGGCCATGTTCTCAAAGACACTGATGTCCTTTGGCCCTGCCTGTGTGTCTGAGCAGCCTGATCTGGTTGAAGGTGTCTCTGCTCAATGCAAGGGGGCTGGACGAGATGAGCTTTGAAGGTCCCTTTCAACCCAAACTGTTCTGTGATTCTATTCTTTGATTCTAAGGTGCCCCTGCCCATGGCAGGAGGGTCAGAACTAGATTATTTTTAAGGTTCCTTCCAACCCAAACCATTCTGTGTGTGATTCTATGTGCCACAAGGACCCTGACAGTGCATGGAATTGTGTCAACTGGTTGTTTTTACCTCGGGAATTGTATGTCAGTGTTTGGTGGCTCCTTGTTGCCACCTCTCATGCTCTGGCCAACATCCTGGCCAGATGTGTTCTGCTTCCATGTTTCCTGGCCTCCCAACAAACACAGAAACCTTCCACTCCCAAATAAATTCCAGTGTTATCAACCCAGAATTCCTGCAACTCCATAGTCTAGTACAGACAAGCATTTAGCAAAATCTTAAGGGGTTGTTTTGCTGCTTGCTTTGAAAGATAGAGCTGCTGGCATGAGTGAGTTCTTAATTTATAGCAGTAGTTAATTTTCCCCAGAGACTCAGGATTTGGGACTGTCCTAATTCTGTGGTTTAGGCTCTATCAATGGCATAATGGGGATCATCATGATTTAGCAATCTTCTGGCTGGTGAAAACAAGGGAGCTTGGATTCATAAAGACCCCAGTGTTCAAACAAAAACCAAATCTCAAGGAGAATTTGGAACCAAGATGTGTACAAGATGAGGTGTTTCTGCTTTGTTTATCACCCTCAGTTTTACTCCTAATCTTAATTTTTCTCTGTGCTTTACTCTTAAAAATGGGATTAAAAAAACCCAACCAACCAAACAAGCCAAGAGCTGGAGACATCTCATGGAACAGAAAACACTTGCACTTATTTTGTTTATTTAGCAACAGCCATCTATTTTTAAAGGAGTCAATAATCACTCATGTCCCTGCTCCCAAGCAGGAAGAACACCGGTCATAAATAGTGCAATAGATTTGGTGCCAGGTGAACATCTACATATTTTTTCCATTTACCTCTCTTTGTGTTGGTGACTTTCCTGGGTCTCAGAAAAGCGTCTCTCTTCCTGTCCTGTCCTCTTCTGCTGCTGTCACTTATGGAGCTGCTGCCCCTTTATACCACCTCCCTTGGCTGTACCCTACATGAGTATCCCAACCTCTCATGTCAGCCTCTGCTCCGTGCAGGAGAAGACCAGCAGGAGGGCCAGGGAGAGGGGTGAGAAAGAGATGCTGTCCAGGGAAACTCTAGTTGTGTGCCTTGTCCTACAGCACATCTCCATTTGAAAGAACACAGTGTGTAGACCCCTGTGGAGATGTTATCAGAGTGGGAATGGTAGGATGGAGCAACCCGCACAGGCTCACCACAGACAGCATTTATCGGACTTGTTACTTGGGAGAGCAGCCCATGGTTACATGCCATGGCTGTGTAGCTGGTTAGTGTTAATACTGCTTCTGTGAGCAGAGGGGGAGTTGTCGTAAATCTTCCAAGAGTGGAGAGTTGGTTTCATCTTGTCTGACACGTTGTTTCCTGATAAGAGCTGCTGGGAAAATACTTCAGTTTTCTTGTCAGACTGAGCTTGCTGAGTTGCCAGGAGAGACTGAATCCACAGGGTCCCAGAAAAGAAATGTAAACAGCCAGGCTGTGGAGGGATTGAACAGTGAGCCACGAATGACTGAACACCAGCAGCAGCTTCCTGAATACAGGCAAATGTAATCAAATATGTGGAAATGGTTCTCTGGCTCTTCCTGACAAGGAAAGTTAAAGCTTTTTCTTTTCTCCATGATTCCTGGTCTGTGCCTGTGGCTCATTCCTCCAGCTGTGCCTCTCCTGAGCCACAGGATGCAGATGGGGCTGGGTGATGGAGCTGGTTGATGCCACTGAAATGTGCAGTAGCCAAAGACTGCATACACAGAACTTGCTCACATGCGGAAGCTTTGGAGAGTCAACAGGACTTGAATGATACTGTACAAATGATGTAAGGGCAAAAAGAAACAGACACAAAACCACTATAGGGATGTTCTGTATTTTTGGCTGAAGGGGTTTTTTGCAGCTTAGTCCTGCTGCAAATCTGTTCCTTATGTTGTAATTGCAGTTGGTGTTCCCATGCATCCCAGAGTCTCTGGTAATCCTACTCATGTTTCTTGGAATCACATTCTGCATTGCAAATATCATTGTTTTGAAAGTGTGTGTGTGTGCCAGCAAATGTGGAAGCTTCTGTGCTGAAACCCCAAAGCCTGGAGATTTCTTGAGCTCTTTTTGTGTGCATGAAGTCAAACCTCAGCCTAGTTTTTGGTGGAAAACCCACACTAAAATTTTATGTCAAACCTACATAGCAGACCACAGACTGTGCATGGGTTCGATATGACTTGATTGCTAGTTTGTGCCTCAGGTTCTTTCTGACTTAGAAATTCAAGGGTTGCAAGCTCAGATAAAATAAACCAGACCTGCCATAAACCACAGCGAACCCGAGCCACTCATTTTCAGCAAAATTCTCAGCCTTGAACTTCACTGACTCCAGCAGAGGCAGAACATTTGCTGTGGAACTATTGTGGATGTTTAGTTTTCATATCTCTGTCAATCCAGCCCTGTGCATGAGTGTATGGGGAGGCCTTATTTGCCACCTGAACTGAAAAGTGTTCCTGTGTATCCAACATGAAAAAAGGAGTCAAAACATGAGGGTGAAGAGGGGTATGTTGGTATCATCTGATCTGTGTGAAGTAGGAAATGTATCTACATACCCTGCTCATGGCAAGGTGGGTGAAGCTACATGATCTTTAAGGTCCCTTCTAACCCAAACCATTCCATGAGTCTGTACCTTTCAATCTGAATCTCTTCTTGCAAGGAAGGATGCGCACTTGTGAAAGCGCGCACTTGTGACAGACACACAGTGACAAAGCTTTAAAAAATACATGTTCCTCATTTTGTGAGCAGCTGTTTCAAACTAGATACATGTCAAAGCTTACCCAGCAATGGCAGCTCAGCCTTTTGCATTTTTCATTACCTGTCCCTGGGCAAATTCTGATCCCGCGCCCTGCACAATCAGAGACACGTTCCTTCAACAAATTAAAGCAGTGAACAAAATGGGAGCTTGACTAGAAGTTTCTAAATTAGCCATGAAGTTCTGTAAATGTGTTTGGTGCTTTGTTTTTAACTTTTTTCAGATTTAATTGCAGCTCTGAATGTTTAATTTGGAGGCAGAGCTGAGGGTTCTGCGGAGGCTGCTGCAGCACAGCCTTCCTGTCTGTCAAATGGACAGTGCTCCCAGAAGGAGCAGACCAGATCCCCCAATAGACGTCTGTGTCAAATTGATGATGAGCTCTGCTGGCATCTTAGAAAGATATGACAAGATTAACCCTCCGATGCCTTGGGAGGCAAAGGGCATGCCGTTTGAGAAGAGGGGTGCACACATGACTGGGCAAAGGGGAAAAGCTGCCAGGCTCAGCTAGATCCAAATCTTCTATCCCAAATGGCAGTTTCAGGACTGGGGGGTGTGCTGGGTTCAGCAGTAGCAGTCATTTTTTTTTTTCTCCTTCTTAGTAGCTTTTGCAGTGCTGTGTTTTTGACTTTCAGCCTGGGAACAGTGCTGATAACACCGATGTTTTCAGTGCGGCTCAGTAACGTTTACTCTGACCAAGGACTTTCTGAGCCTCATGCTCTGCCAGCAAGGAGTGGGAGCTGGGAGGAAGCAGAGACAGAGCACCTGACCCAAACTGACCGAAGAGGTATTCCAGACCGCAGCATGTCATGCCTGGGATGTAAAAACTGGGGGGAGGGACCCCGAAGAGTTAGTTCACTGCTGGGTCATGTTGGGTATTGGTTGGCAGGTGGTGAGAGGTTGTATTCTCTTCCCTTGTTATTTCCCTTATCATTATTATTGGTGGTAGCAGCAGTTAATGTTATACCTTAGTTACTGGACTGTTCTTATCTCAGCCCGTGGAAGTTACATTCTTTAAATTCTCCTCCCCGTCCCTTCGAGATCATGTGGAAGAAGGGGGGAGAGGGGAAGCTAACGAACTGCGTGGCTGATGTACGGCTGAGATGAAACCACAACGGGGGGGAGAGATATACTATGAGTTTTGTTGGCTCTCAGTGATTTTTCTTTGGAGGGAATTTCTTCTTTGTTTGTATCTGCTATGAAAACAACCACCCCGGGGTGCACCATGCGTCAGAGGCTGTGTAACACTGTTCAGGATGTGTGTTGGGATGTCCTAAGCATCTCCCAGCTTCTCTCCCTAACTGGAGACATCACCAATAGCTTGCTATGGTGCTGCTGTTGGCCTGTCAGGTACTAATGAGCCAGCTGAAAAATTCAACAGGTCGTTGATTCTTTCCTGGAGAAAAAAAGCAAAGCAATGTGAAAGAAAGAAAATTGCCCTGATAGGGAAGGCACAGTTCTCTGTGTTTGACTGTGTGCTAATTGAAGTTACTGTAGTGTCAGCAATATGCCTCCTGGAATAGAAAGAACCAGTTCCTCCGCTGGTGGATACTGGTGTGTCTCTGCTGCAGTCAGTAGAACAAGATTTATTCACACCAGAAGAGCTGACTGTAAAGAGTCCTTGACAGAAAGATGTACCTATGGCCTTGTCAGCTCTCAAAGGTTGTGTCAGTGTTGGGCTGCTGGTGAACTACTGGCAAACTTCCTCTATCAAAGTCAGCAAAATCTTGTCCTTCCTGGCTTCATGCTTCAGCATCTCCTGTTGCCATAAGAAATAGTGAATTTGCTGCAAGAAACAGTGAATTTGCTGTTCTGATCACATCCATGCATAGTTATGCTGGTTAGAAATTCCGTGTCACTCTGTGTCTCAGTGGCTGCATTCATAGCAAAGTTGGAGGCATGGCTTCATGTGCGTAATAACACCACCACTGAAGGTAATTGACTGTCTGGGTGAATTTAGTTTTTTTTCCAAGGCATGCATATGTTTCTAGAGTCATGAAAAACATTACATTCTGGCTGTAAATAGCTCATCTTGCTCTCTTTTAAACATATCTTTATATCTGATGAGGACATAAACTGAGGCAAATATTGCAGATTTTCTCTCATGGTATTCATAGGTCTCAGTTTGAAAGTAGTCTTTTGAACCCAAAAGTAGATTGTATACAAATCTTGTGTTGCTGCTGCTGTACAAGAACATGAGACCCCCCGTGCTTTCCCCTGATTCTTGGGAATTAATCAAAACATGCCCAAAAGTGTGTAAGGGCTCAAAATAGATATTTAATGGTGGATAAATGCTGAGAGGGTTTTATTCCTAAAAATGAGCAATAAATTGCCTAGAAGTAGCCACTGAAAATATAAAAGGTATTTAATGTCTATTAGGCAGAAGCTGATGGACCTCAAGGCACTTTATTAAGTAGTAAGGAATATGGCTCCCACATACAGTTGTGATTGATATGAGTGTCTCCATGGTCAGATGTGAAATAGCAATGGAGGCTTCAGTAGAAGAATTAGGACTCTCCTGGGGACGTAGCATGCTACTTCAGGCTGGTGAGAAGCAGAAGTTAGCAGCAAGTTGTGAGGGCTGTTGCATTTTCTCACCTGTACTATATTCTTATTTAAGATGTGATAGTTTAATTGAAGAGAATGAAGAAGAAATGGACTCTGAACATTCAAGCTTTTGTAAGAAGAGCATTAGGAAAAATGTGAGTACAGCTGAATGCCAGGTGGGAGCTTCTAAAAGTAGAAACCCACCAAGTTTACAAGTGTCTTTTGGGCTGAGATCAGGCTGTGACAGAAATTAGAGCTGGAAGTTGGGATACTAAATGCAGCTCTACAGCTGAGAAGGGCTCTCTGCTGTCTTTGGAGAGCCCTTCCCACAGTGTGGATGATGCCTGGGAGAATTGTGGCCATGATTGAAATCCAAGGGATGAATAGCAGCCATTGGAGATAAATGCTTCCTATCGGTTTGTTCACTAGGATCATAAATACAGGTGCCAGCATATTAGCGTTTGATCTAGCTCTGTGTAAGGACACCCACCACCTTTGGGTTTGTCTGTCATTAATATCTCAAAGTTCAAAACTGGCACAGACCACAGTTGTTTACAGCAAGTGAATTAGATCAATTAATTTCCAAAGCAAACCTAATGGGCATTTTAGAAGAGAATTTAATGTCTCATTTACTCTCTATAGCTATCTTGTTAAATGCCAATTAAGTATCTAAATATTTCTTACAACCTTAATGAATTACAGTATAATAAGTAATAAATGATCACTAGTTTTGCTAACGTTCTGAATTCTGCTGTTAACTTTGGAAAGTGAACATTAAATTTTTCTAGCATGCTTGTTTGTGCTGCTAAAAGAATTACTTCTAGTAACTGGATAATATTTAAGTGACAGTAACTTGCAGAATACTGACTTTTCCCAGTAGGATAATGTCAACAAGGAAAAGTGGAGATTACCAGTAAGTATCATATATTTGAATAAGTTTTAAAACTCATTATTGCTCCTAAATTATGCAAACAGTTCTGTTTCTTCCAAGTAGTCGCTGATAGAACTAACTCCATTTTCACATGCAGTTGCACAGCTGAACTGACAGTTTGGACCCACATTTGTTCAAACTGATGAAAACAGTGGAATTTGAGAGTGCAGTAGCACTGGGAATTCCTTTCCAATGCACATGGTGTCCTCCAAAAACATGTTTTTCTTTTTTATTTGCTGTGAACCATAACAAAATTTATATGAACATGCAGGCACAAATAAAATGCAGGTGATTTCCTCCTTCCCTCCTCATATTTGGGCTCCATCCTTTCCTTTCTGTTACTTGTGAGCCATATGCAAACATCAAGGAGCTGATTTTTAATCATCCCATTATCTTCAAAGAGAAAGAAATCTTACTTCTTGTTCTGGACAGCCTGGTTTATGTCAAGATAAGAAGTGCAGAAAACTGCAAAATCATGCAAACAGTGTCAGATGGGGTGATGCAAAGGAAAGGACTTCCACGTGTCTGTGAATAACTCATGTAACAATGCTTCAACTGCATGGTTTCCATAAGACTCTGCTGTTGTGTTTCAGAATGAATGGGCATCTAGGGGGAGTTGGAACTAGATGACTTTTAAGGTCCCTTCCAACCCAAACCAGTCTGTGACTCTGTGATCTCTGCAGTAAAAGATGTTTCAGTCTTTTGATGGCAGCACAGGACTTGGTTCCTCTGATGAAGTGAACATGAATAACCTAACTCTTCGCAATGTCCTCCCTAAAGTTAGAGGAGACCCCCCTCCTGCCATTATTTAGTATCCCATTGCTGCTATCCAGGAACCATCTCAGTTTTCCGGTAGGAGAAAACATCATCCCTGGAGACATCCATCCAAAGACAGGCTGGATGTGGTTCTGAGCAATCTGGCCAGTTGAAGATGTCCCTGTTCATCACAGGAGGTTGGACTGGATGAGCTTTGAAGGCCCCTTCCAACCCAAACCATTCCATGATTTATGATTCTGTGGCTGGCATGGGGTTTTTCAGGAGTGCTCTGGCACCTGAACTCATTACTGAGCTGCCAGGTAGATGAGAGCCACGCTGGGCACTAAGCTTCCTCACAGGCATGCCTGCAGTTTTATGTTGCTGTATTAGTGCTGATACAAAAAGTGGCTTGTGAGCTTTTTCATCCTTAGGTCTCAGACTGGGGGTTCTTAAGAGTGTTCTTCAGCTATCATTTGTAAGCAGTGTCTCTGTACACTGTATTAAAAGGAATGCAAAGGTATTTAATCTCCTGTGCTGTATAAAAGAGAATACAAAGGTATTTAAGATTTATTTTTTTTTAAGCAACGTCCTCTCTATTTCTGTCAGCAATTGGTCTATTCTGAACCCAAAGGAGGAAAACAGAGACAGCAGCACAGGAGCACTCAAACCGTGCAGCTCCCTAAGTGCTTTTCCCTAGTTTATGAAACAAACAAAACAAAAATACCCTCCAAGTTAAACTAATCTGGAACAGCCCCTGCATTTGAACTTGTCGCACGAAGCTGGTTTAAATTTTAATGCGAGCTCTGGAGTAGATTTGTGTAAGGCAAGGTAAAGCAAGTGCCATGAAATATTGATTCTGTACATTTTCTTATGAATTTTTATACTCCAATTTAGTAAATTTTTCATCTCGCCTGCACTTAGAGGTTGCCTATAAAGTCGTTACTACCAATTGTATTAACTGTTGTAAATAAATCATCTTGGTTTGGGCTATTTGTATGAACATGGGCCGACAGGATCCAGTTTTGTTTGAGCTGTGGCATGTTATGGCCTTAGACTCAAAGGGCTGAAGAGGGATTATCAAAATGTAAGATGTGTCATGGCACAGTTGCAGAGATGCAAAGCTCGTGAGCGTCTGTCAGGGTCAGGCATCTTCCTCTTACATTTCCCACCTGGGGCAGATAAAGCTGCATGGAGGCATCTCCAATAGAAAGGTCTGTTTCTGTTTCATGTCAGAAGCAGAGGGGGGTGGCATTACACCCTGCAGTCCTTATACCTGCAGGTCAACCCACTAAAGCTATGAATAAAAACCTAGAAAGGTTTGTACTGCTTTGGGTATACGTTGACCCTGCAAAACAGTGTTTTCTTTGAAATGCCACCTGAAAGAGGATATTGGCACCCCTGATTTGAGGGACATGTGTAAAGAAAAATTTTTCATTTGGTAGTTTCAAGCATCTAAATCCCTGCTTTCTCTATACCTGCAGCTTTATCATGAGCTCAAATTAATATCCTCCGTCAGACCTAGCTTAGATGTTCACACTGCCTCCTCATCTCTAATTATAAGGTATTAAGTGGGTAGGTAGGCAGGGTTCTATTGTGCTACTTTGGGTCTCTGTATCAAAAACAGTGAAACACAGGGTTTCTGATGCTTCTCCTTTTAAAAGTATTTCAAATCAACTTTCAAAATGTTACCCAGCATTCAGCTGAGTAGCTTAATGATTTCTTTCCTATGAGGTATAGCAGAGGTAAGTTTGACCACTTAACTCTTCATAGAAATACAGCACAAGAGACACTTCAGGTGTTTGGATGGTTTCCTTTTTCCAGGTGTTTGGATGGTTTCCTTTAGCTTCCTTTATTAATCTTGACCATTCCAAGGAATTTTTTTTCATTTTTTAATTGTTTCTTACTTGTGGTTTTAACCACCTTTTCTGTTTAACTCTTGGATCAGCAAGTTTCAGCAACGTACTTTTCTAGGTTAGGTCGATCAAGTCTGAACTCTGTGGACACAAGTGCAGGCTGTGCACTCGATACCGTGTAGCTCTTTGGGTCATGAACATCAGCAATCACCTGATGAGGACCTGATTTAAAGAAAGTTCATGCATGTGCTTGTACCTTGTACCCTTGAGTAGTGCTTAATAAGTCCTTAAGCTAGCATATTTGCTTCAGTGTTGTTGTGAAGATGGATGACATGAGTGTGGCTTACTGTTGTTGATGCACAAATAAGTACAGATGGGTTTTCCAGATTCCAGTTAATGGCAATTGAGCTCTGATTTATTATTTTATTCTGAATAAATCTCCATTAAATTTCTGTTTTTGTAAATATTCTGAACCAACGCTTTGTGAGACTCTGTTTTGAATATTTGGGCTATTTTGAAATCAACCTTATGGAAATGTGACAACTGAGCACACTGGGTACCCTTTTCCTGTTTCTCTGGTGTCTGTAATTTTCTAAGAATTTTTCTTTAGTTCAGCTGCCTGTAACTGAAAATGAGAAGTTGATTTTCACAAAACCCCTGAGCATAGCTTATTTCAGAAAACGATGCTGTTAATAAAGTAAGTTCTTTAGGTGTTTGGAGATAACAGCAAGGTAATTGGTAACCGATGGAAATTCACTCCAATTGCTCAAATAATCCTCAGACTTTCCCTCTCCTACCCCAGGTTAGTGCTGCTCAGAAACCAGCCACGCTCTATTCTTCTGTGTTTGATTGTAGGTTGATTTGTTAAATACATTCAAAGCTGTTTTTAATAAACCAAATACATTCGGACTGGCAGCAGTATCAAACAAAAAACTTACATTTTTCAAGAGGAGCAGCTCCTTGTTACCTAAATCACTCTCTGCCCTAACCACCTCGTGCTCTATTTGGTTTGCCGGTGTAGCTGGAGCTGACCTTTCTGCTGTCTGTAGATTTGAAGTGTTGATGTAAACAGCAGAGGATCCCTTTAATTACAGAGCCTTCCTCCCATTCAGCAGGGCGATGTCCGGCCTCTTCTGATTGCCAGGGTGATAGGAGACAGGAAGGAGCTTGCAGAAAGGGAAAACCGAGTGAGGAAGGGAGGGAAAGTGAAATGGAGCCGGGTGTGCGAGCAGCCTCTCGCACGAGGATCTCAGGAAGTTGTGAAAGGGATATGTGTAGTCACAGCGCTCAATTGCTGTCTGCGCAGGGGTTATATCACCAAGAGGCATCGCCCTAAGAATTGTCACCAATGTCAGGGGTTGGTTTTACACTGTAAACACCTGTGTGGAGCAGTCTGACGTGTGAGGACTGAGCCAAAGCTCTTACCAGGCTCACAGCCCTTTTCTGAAGCTCGGCGGAGTTAAAAGCCACCCCTGCTTCGTGTTGCTGCCAGTCCTGGGCAGCCCCGGCTGACCTGCGGAGAGGCTTGTGCCCTCAGCCACGGGCCTCACTGCTTTGCCATCTGCTGCTCCAGTCCCCTGGCACAGCTCAGCGCAGCTTTTGGTCAACTTCATGATTCTACAAACAGAACAGGGCTCAGCCTGAGGTGCCTTTTCTCAAGGGACACTGGTGTTTTGTGTGATGAGAGGAGTATCACTGCAACCTGCATTTCCGTAGCATATAGGCTGGAAAGGAAAGTTAATTGTAGAAGAATAGCAAAAAACTTGCATAGTATTTCCTTTGTGGATTCATTTTTACAACCCTGATTAATGTTTGTTGTTCTGAATTTCCATGCTAGTCAGCTTCATCGTAGATACAATATTCAAATGACTGTGAAGATGTTTTCCTGGCTAGGGATGGAAGGCAGCCATGTCTGGGTTGTTTGATCTGGAGAATCTCAGATGTGACTTTCCCACTATTAACCTATATATAATTGATTCAGTTTTGTTCAAAGATGCAAGTAGAATCCTGCTCTTGGATTGGAACTGATGAAGTGTAACTCAGTTACACATGAAAGCCTTTCGAGGGCAGCTAGAAACCATTATTGCATGAAGTCTGGGTATTTAGACTTCAACATATAAGGCAAAAGTCACGTATTTAAGTTTTTAGAAGCCATTTGGTGAGAATATTCTCAAGCATTCATCAGTTATTATGTTATTAAAAAAAATTTTAGCATCATTTTCAAGTACTGTATGTGCAAACAACCAGGTTGTATGCACCGGTAATTAATCTGCCAATAAAGTACCAGAGAAGGGAGAACAGTTGAATGCAGGAGGAAAACCTTGCATATATTCAACTGACGTTTTAACAAATTGGGTAGAAAGGGTTGTCCTTTTGGCTGGGATGTCGCCTGGTGTCAGAATACAAAATTGCTCTCATTATAAACAAAGCTCTGTGTCCACATGGACATCAGCTTACTGTGCCTTCCAATAGTTATATGTGGTTAAGTACTGTTAATATTAGTATCTTACTTTTTTTAATCAGCTGGGAATTAAAAGGTCATCAAATTACGTATTTTGATAGAAAAAGGTCTAATTTTCAAATGTGCTTTCTTTCATTTTGCATTTGAGGTGCAATGGAAGCACAGGTATTGCTTTGTGTGTTTAAAAGTGAAATAATGAACATACCTAAATATAAACTCCTAATGTAGGCATCAGCTTTGACATGTATCTGCTTATTTGCTGAGTTTCCTTTACTCCTTATAACTCACTCTGAACAGACGTGGATGTCAGGTGCTGGAAGGTTCAGCAGAGCAAGGTCAGAGCTAAGGGCCCGGCTTTTTCCACGAGACAAACAAATGAAGTTCACCCTTCAACCCTCTGTGCTAAGAACCTGCTATATCAGTAAGCCTGCTTTCGCTGGAGTCCCCAGAAGTCTGCCAAAGAGAAAGCAGAAACATCTCAGTATATATTTCTCCTGGAAGCAGGCGGTGTCACGAAATGCAATTTTGTTAGATGACTGCATTAGCCTTGAACTTTCCAGACAAACCCAAATGAAGAGAAGGGTTTATTCTGGCTTCTAGAGGCTGATGGGAGCCCTGTGGGGCGTAGGTTCAGATTTTTAAATGTTCACATCAAATCAGATAATGGTATCCACCCCCTCAAAAGCTCAACGGGTGGAGAAGGAAAGAACATACCAGTAAGCACATGCAATCCTTCAGAGTTCATTATACAGCAAGTGTGTTTCAAAGGACCTTGAGAGCATGTTTCCAAGGGAGGAGTAAGGTCGATGCTTGGATGGGAGAAGCCAATTGAAATCAATGGGAATTGATTTAGAGTCTGGGGGCACTGTGTTAAAATCTCCAGTCTTACTATACAGCTTCATGAATATTAACAGAAGCGGGATCAATACGCAGCTGATTTTCAGATGTACAGCTGGCTCCTTTTCGTCTGTAGATTAAAGAAACTGCAATCTTTCTTTCTTTAGATAAGATTGAGTATCCCAAAAAAATTACTTGTGACTTCAGATCCCATTCTCCAGGATTGTTTGAGAAGGTTGATGATTTTTTCCTACTTTTTTAGGGTGCATTTTCGTATGTTCGTTTATCTCTGGTGTCTATTTCAAGGATTTCATCTAAAGTAATAAAACAGGGTGGGTTGCTCTGGGGCACTAAGGTGCTCCTTTTACACAGTTACTAACCCATGTTTTGGGGAAGCCATGGGCCTCTCTTATGGAAGTGACTGTTACCTAATGCTTCACAGGCAGTCGGAGTACTGCAAACCTCCCTGTGTGTCTGTAACCTGCCTCCAGATGTGTAATCTGCCATGATGAAAGCCCAAATCACAGAATCACTAGTGTTGGAAGGGACCTCTGGAGATCATCCAGTCCAACCTGCTGCTATGCTTCTCCTGATGCACCCCTCCCAGCCACCAGGACCAGCTCATAGTCAACTTGTCACCCACCAACACTCCCAAGTCCTTCTCAGCTGAACTGCTCTCCATTAGGTCAGCCCCTGACTTGTGCTGGTACTTGGGGTTCATCCTGTCCAGCTGCAGTACCCTACACTTGTTGAACCTGCTTGGAAGAGCTCTTCAAGGTTCAAGGTTCAACCTGCGCTGTGGCTGTACATGTGATAGATCATCTGAACCTCTGCAGTCCCAGATGCTTCCTGAGCTGTTGAAGTGAAATCAGCCTTGAGAAAAGGGGCAGTATTAACAAAGGATGCATGTTACTTGAAACATCCTGAACATTTCTGTGTGTTTGTTTTGGAAGTGCAGGTCAGGATCCAGACTTGACAGCTTGTCCTGACTTCCTCAAGGAGCTGAACAAATGCTGCAGATCCAAACAACCTGCTGAAATTCAGGGAACATTTTGGACTCCTTTCTATGTTCAGTCTACCTAATAACAAAGAATCATGTCTTTTATTAAAAAATCATGCCTTTATATTAAAAAAAACACAAAACCCAACAACAACAAAAAAAACCCCAAACCCAAATCAAACGCAACAACAACAAAATAATACTCAAACCCAAAGAAATTCCGTTACTTAGCAGATGATTTTGATTTAGTTCTGATGATAAACTTGGTTTTGCTGTGTTTTCTTTGTTATCAATCAGGAGTGTCACCCCTGAGAGCTGGCCTCAGCTGAGCTGCATCATCATCAGTAGCAGCATAAACGTCATCATTCAGAGGTATTTCCGTGGAGTTCCTTTATTTTTTGACATGTGGTGTGGAGCCAGATTTTGGGTGCTGGGAATTGTGGGCAGGATGGGAGAGACCCATCTTGTTCAGAGTAAATAGGGACAATTCCGGCATTTTATGGGCGATTTCCCACCTGAGCAATCCTGTGTTCAGAGTTGTAGGTAGGCACTGTCAGGTCTGTTGCGTGGTCTAAAGTTTTTCATGAGGACTGGTTGGTTGTCTTGTGGCACACAAAAACATGCTCAGGACATGCTGCTCTGTGCACCAACACTAGATGAACACAAGCCATGATCTGTAGCCTTTACAGAATAACCCCCTCCCCCTAAATCCAGAATGCCCTCACTGTCACTTTGCCAAGGGACTGCAATGTTGGCACGTAGTGTTCTAATTGTATTTAAAGCAACGATAATTAAATTGCATGTTTGCTGAAGGGATTTTGAAAATCTTTCTGTGATGAAGATATTTTACACACATGTTGCTCAGATAGTGCTTCTGAGGTTGTCAGGTCTCAGGTGGACCTTCATGATGGAGCTGAAGAACTGGACTTTCAGATTTAGTGCTGTTCTCTGTGGCTAGTTTAGGTCGTATCTGTGAAACTGCATATCAGAAGATCATTGAAAGTGTGTTTTATTCCAGTTTTATCATTGTGGCTAGTGATAAAGATGTATACAGTGGAAGATATGCACTTTGTGTCTGGCATCAAATACTGGAGTGAGTTCCTGGGGTTTAGCAGTTCGTCACAGAGCCTGTATGTGACGGCTGGTCTTCATGAACAGGAATGTTTGCTTTCAGGTGAGTTTTTCTGTATCTTCTTGCTGCTGAGCTGTTCCTGGTTCCTCTAAACCACCTTTCTTCCAAAAGTAAAGATGTTACCCTTGTGCTAACTTTGGTGCTTGCTTGTACCTTTAACACTGTCACTTCCTTTGGATGTTGCGTTTGTTTTGCAGTTTAGGGAGTGCAGGTTTGAGGACCACTTGGAGGCAGACCTGATGCTTGTGACAGGAAATAAAAAAGCTTGAAAAATTAGGAAGAACACTAAAAAATGGTTCCTGTGAGCTGTGTCAAGGCCCGCAGAGTGCTGTGGTGGGTTTTGGAACAGCTTTTGGGAGATGAAAATGGTGTAGGAAGCAATGTGAGCGGTGCAAAATGCGGCAAACTTGGGGACTTTATCTTTCTATACATTATTCATGGCTGCTACTGAAAGGCAGCTTGGCTTCTCCTCTGGTTCTGGCGGCCAGTTGGAAATGGAGGAAATGTTTGTAACTTCTATTGTGTTTTTTTCTAAGTAGACAAGGCAAATAGTTTATGAAGAGCAGGGACAGAATTAATCATGGGCTCTTGCTCCTCACAGCTGTGCTCTGAATGCCTGACAGAGCCACTTCATGGCATATAATTCAACATATAGAATACATGTACTACAAAGGACAGAGTTTTGAAAGCATTTTTAGTGGTGATCATGTTGTTTTGCAGAGTCCTGAGCACAACTGATTACAATTGAACTGAGTGGGAGCTGGGAGATGCTTTGGAAAGTGAAATCCTTGCTGGCATTTTCAAAGATGTGAATCTGGATTGCAGCTTTTTATGCAATTTGGATATAATTTTCATGTCTAATTTGGTGGCTGTGTAAGCATATTAAGTGTTTTCTGCAGTTGGTTACCTAAGCATTCAGCTATCTCTTTGGCTTTAAAAGCATAGAATTCAGGAGGTTCCAAATGTGCTTTCAAGCCATTTCATGAAAGTCTTCCCTCTATGCCAATCTTAAGACTAGAAGCTGTATTTATATTCTATATCCTGATCTGATGAATGATCTGATGCCATTAGCAACCATACTTCACATTTCTTGCTAACTTCAAAATGTCTATTATTATTAGCTTTTTACATAAATATTAGCTAGTTTGTTTATTGCTCTTCAACTGTTTTTCTCTCATCCTTAAGCAGATCTGAAATACTTATGCTGCACTACTTTCAGTTTAAAAGCCCTCACCCACTTTTGCTTTAGAGAGGGTCCATGTCTGCGAATAACATTACCCTTTGGATTGAACAGCATTAATTTGCGTTTGTGGGGTGCAGCTGAAAGTGGCTTCTCACACTTCTACCTGTGCCATGGTTCAAAAATGATTAATGATGGTTTTCACTTGTGAATGGATGTTTGCCTGCCTCGTACTTATCTATACTAACCAAACAATTATAGACCTCATCTCGTTGTGCAAATGCCATTCATGCAAGTTTAGTTCTGTCCATGCTTTAAAGGTCTGTTTTAAAGTGCTTTAAGCATGCTACTGACAGATGTAGCCATGAATATAAACATTAGTTCATAAAATGTCTAGCAGAAAAGGAAGGTTATTAGGCTTGAGAGCAGCCTGAGTAGAAGGACTTGGGGTGTTGTCTGATGAGAAGCTCCCCATGACCAGTCGGTGTGTGCTTGAGCTCAGAACCCCAATGTGATCAGCAGGTTGAGGGAGGGGATTCTCCCTCTCTGCTGTGGAGTGGAATGGCATTCTTGACTTGATTATTTGTATTACTAATTACAGTGGATGGTCTGTTATTAGCAAATGGATTTCAAAAGTTTTTTCGGTGCCTGACATTGTGCACAGTGTTGTTCAGAAGAGAGGAAAGTTCAGGTCCTCATAATAATAGATCACGGAAAAAAAAAAATCTCTATTCCTTACTGGTATTTGATACTTCTTTCAGTATAGCAAATTAAAGTTTTACTGGGTTCAGAAATGCCAAAGCAGCACATTTTGAACTCCTCAAAAAATATCAGCTTCTGGAAGTGAAGAACATCTGCATCTAAACCACGCCAATTAGCAAGAAGATACGAGTGATGCTAACGCTCTCCGTCTATTTTTGGTCACTGTCTACGTGATCAAGAAAAAAAGAAAAGAATGCCATGGCTTTGATTAACTCTTCTCATTCCTTTTTAAAAGCATTTCTTCTTGTTTTCTGTCATGAAATGTAGATGGACAAAGCATTTCCATGAAGAAGCATAAGTATGGCTTAAAGAACTGAGCAGATACATGGTCATGGGTAATGATACACTGTACCTCCCATACAGAAGGCCAAAAAAAGATATGTCATATCTGTATAGCTGAAGCTGCAATTTTTATTTAGTTCTGACTTCTGTCGTCTTACTTGAGATTGTCTAAAACTGCCATGACAGGAAACCAAAACAAAATGGAAATTTAAATTTCAAAATCATTTGGAATCATCTTCAATGGAAAAAAATAGCTTTGAGGTCAGTTTCCTAATGCAGTTCTCTCCTTTGGGAGCAATCATGTACATGTGGATTACTTGATGTTTGTCTACATGTATCTCAATGACTTCTTGATTCAAAAGTGACTTTTACAGACAGTGAAAATCACTGATTTCACTTAGCATTTATCTGTGATATACTGTGCCATCATAACTGAAATATAGATAAATTTTGGGGTGTGGTTATTTTTCAGTCTTTGTTGTGAAAATGGGGTGAGATTCATAACTGTTGAAGTGTGTGAGTTTAATATTCATATCATAGAATCATAGAATAGTTTGGGTTGGAAAGCACCTTAAGATCATCTAGTTCCAACCCCCCTGCCATGGGCAGGGACACCTCCCACTAAACCATGTCACCCAAGGCTAT